>JABSMS010022994.1:0-10871 GCA_018902275.1 Aleiodes sp. PSUC_FEM 10030003
TATTTCAGAGAGAGAATTGGTGGATTCCTTGCCGTTCAAAGAACAATGCTCGGAAGCTGACAGAGAACTTCTTCGATTACTTTATGAAAGTAAATTAAAAAAATACCAAGAACCAACGGAAGAAGTTTCCTTAATTTCTTGCAATGTCAAAGGAATTCTCATAACGGAAAAATTCCAAGAAAATTTGGATATGCAAGTGGCTAAAGCAGAGCGTTTGTACTACAACTGTAATTATCATCAGTGCTTCAATCTGACGGAAAAGTGAGAATGTTGTTTAAAGAATTCATTAGCAAAGAGATAAAAATTGGTTTACTTTGTTTTTGGCGTTTATCTCGGAAACTGAGCGATTTACAGAAATTTTCATGAAACATTTTTCGTAGAGCGGAAAAATACGTGAAAAAAAGGTATTGATGAAATTTTTTCTATCTCGATTATTTTCCGAGATATTTCAGATGTAAAATCAATTCTCAAACGATTGATTTTAGGGGAGCATTAAATTATTTCGTTTTACATCTTCACTATTGATTTTTGTCAGTTGCTTGCATTCATTCGTATCTATTCTTTCTTATAGAATTTTGAAAAAAGATCCATACCACAGTTCTTGTTTGCCAGTCCACATAGCGTGTTTGGTTGAATTAAAAAAGACAAACGGTATAAAAATGATTTATTATCAGTTAAATAATTTATTTTTTGAATATTCTCGTTTTTATTAATTGTGCATTCATTTTATTTTTTAAGCACTGTTCTACCTCGCGCATAAACTCGTCGATCTGTATCCCGACATGGCCCTTGCGTGGTTCGCCGTTGGATGTTACTACTTCGGAATAGGTAAAGGAAGATTTTTTTTTATTAAATTGGTGAAAGAAAATTAATTAAGTTTCTGTTTATACTCTTTCGCGATTATATTATCTCTGAAACGAGTGGATTTAGAAAGAAATGTGAAGAGAGCTTTTCTGTAGGGAATTTAACGGACTAAAAAAAGGAGTATTGATCATTTTTGCTAGGACCAGTCGTTACGGAGATATACGCATAAGAATTAGCGAGAAATTCTACGATTTCATCATTTTATTATTGAATTTAAAAAAAAAAGTAGATTCTTCTCGGATTATGGCTGGAATAAGTGGATCTCGAGGAAAATGACAAGAGACCTTTTTTGTAGAGAATTTAATTCTCTAGAAAAAAAATCCCTAGACAAAATCTCCTAAGTCTTATACTTTCCGAGATATTTAAGAAATGAAGTAATTGGGATTTTTCATTTCATCACGAAATTAATCACATTAACTCTTGCCAAAAAAATACAATGCTAATAATAACAATAATGAATTTCAGGAAAGAGCGATCACGCGAGAAGATACTTGGCGAAAGCGACAGCCCTCGACCGTTTATTTGGCCCAGCGTGGCTGGCTTATGGACACTCATTCGCAGTTGAGAATGAGCATGATCAAGCAATGGCAGCTTACTTCAAAGCCTCGCAGTTGATGAAAGGCTGTCATTTACCGTTACTGTATATCGGCCTCGAGTGCGGATTGACGAATAATCTCAAATTAGCTGACAAGTTCTTCCAACAAGCGCAAACAATCGCACCAAATGATCCATTTGTTATCCACGAAACTGGCGTTATTTCTTTCTACAATTTGGAGTATGATTTTAATTAATTGATTGATTAATTAGGATTATCGATTGCCAGATAAAAGAACTGAATACGAGAAAATCAACATTCCTTGAATTTTGAGGATTTTTATGAAAAATTCAACGAATTGAATATCAAAATAATAATACACTTTTGCAGTGCGGTCTTCAATCTTGAGTTGATTTTTTAAAGATATCTCGGAAACTAAGCGAGATAGAGATATTTTCTTCGAAACCTTTTTTGTAGGTCTCTTCCTGCTCTACAGAAAAGGTTTCATGAAAATTTTCGTATCTCGCTTAATTTCTGAGATATTTTGAAAAAATCGAGAAAGTAAAATATACGCGGACCGTTTTTTATTCTTTAAGTGCGAAGTTTACTGAGAATATCTCCGAAACAAAACGAGATACGAAAAAAAATTATTCAGACCTTTTTCGTAGATTTTTTCATCTCTACAAAATGGGTTTCGTGAAAATTTTTGTGTCTCACATAGATTTCGAGGTGGAGCCTAAAATCCATACACAGAAAAAATTGAAAAAGTTCATTTTCCCGTTTAAAATAAAAAATTCCTTAAAAAATAATTAAAAAAAATGATTTAAAAAAATATTATCAGTGAATTTTATCACTATTCCGACCCTTCGCAGTTACAAAGCAGCCGAGAAACAGTTCAAGGAAGCAATGAAGAGGATTCAGGGTGGCCTGAAGGATGTAATTCTCCCAAGTAAATGGGAAGCGTTGCTAAATAATTTAGGACAAACTTGTAGAAAATTAAAAAAATATGAGGAAGCACTCGATTATCATCAGCAGGTGACTCAAAGCTCTTATTATCACTCACAAAAACTGAATATGTTATAAAATAATTAATTCTCTCGTTTCAATTTTCCATTTATTAGGCCTTAGTCCTGAATCCATTGAATCCATCAACTTACTCATCAATCGGCTTTATTCACGCACTGATTGGGAACACGCAGGAGGCAGTGGATGCGTTCCACCGAGCACTTGGACTCAGGAGAGACGACACATTCACGACAACTATGCTTGGATACGTCATGGAGCAACTAATTGACGAAAGTCCACCTTATTTAGGTAAATTATAGATTACTTCGGTATTCTTAAATATCTCGAAAACTAAGCGAGATAATTTTTTTTTCATGAAACCTCTTTTGAAGAGCGTAAAAGCTCTACAAAGAAGATTGGAACAATTTTTTTCGTATCTCGCTTAGTTTCGGAGATATTCTCAAAAAACTTCGCACTTAAAAGATGAAAAACGGTTCGCGTATTTTTTACTTTCTCAGTTATTTTCAAAATATCTCAGAAATTAAGCGAGATACCAAAATATTCATGACACCTTCTTTGTAGAGTGGAGGACGATCTACAAGAAAGGTCAGAATAAAGATATTCGTATCTCTCCTAGTTCTTGGGATATTCTCAAAAAACCAAAACTTCGCAGCAAAAAATCATTAAATTCACGAATCAGTTTTCGCGAGTTGAAATCTATCTTTATGAAATTAATTAGAGAAAGTCTATTTTATTTGGGTAAAAATTGTTGATTAATTTTTGTTTCTTGTAAATCTTTCGAACAAAGTTCCGAGGAAAAATGATTTTTTTTCGATTTCTCGATTAATTAATGAATTTTATTATTTTTTTTGCGTTACATTTTTTTTCGAAATTCTTCACACCTTTTCTTCCGTCTCTTTCATTCATTTTTTTTGCAGATGCACCAAGCGAAATGCCGAAATATAAATTCCCCGAGGCACGAGTACCTCCGTTATCGGAATCAACGGACAATCAGGCAACTGGTTCAGCTGGAACTCAAGAACAGGACATTAATAAATTGAGAGTCAATTTATTCTCAAGCTGGGGCGAAGATTCGGGTAAAAATGACGAGAATACATCTGATAAAAATGAAAATAGATCACGTGATGTTAATTATTCTACTGGTGATATGAGCTCGGAGGTAGAGATGCTGGATTCATCTACAGCGCACATAGAATATAATTGAAATGAATAAAGAAAAAATACAGTAATTTCTGTCTTAATATTTGGATGTTTTTATTTATTATTCCAAAAATTGAAATGGAAGATTGAAAATTCTCTGCAAAAAAGGTCTTGAGATTTTTTTTTTAAGGTCAATCGTTTCAGATATTTTTTGAAAGAATGTAGATGGAAGTGTGCGAATAGATGATGAATTGAATTGAAGTGATTAGTGAAATTCAATTCGAAATTCTTTGAATTTTTCTGAAGAATCAAATTCAATTCAAGTAAAAGTTCCTGAATAACTCTTTGAAAGAGTTATTTTGTGCATTAGAACTATTTCATCAGTGAAAATTTGAAAATCAAGGAGCTTCAGTTCGGGGGAGTGAGATTAAATGAAGCAAAATGAGCCAAGAAGATTTTTAAAAAGAATCGGAAAATTTAATCCCCCGGGAAGTTGAAAAATTTCTATATTTCAAAATTTTGATTTTATAGAAAATTTATGACTTTTTTATCTTGATTTTTTTCAAAATTATTTTTTTTCTCGAAAATTGAGCAATTTTTGTTTTATTTCAAAATTCTAGAATTTTTTTAGTAGAAATTCTAAAAAAGAATTTTCTTTTCAAAATTGAAAGAATTTGATTTTTTTTTTCAAAATATTCCAAATTTTGTTTCTCTTCAATTTTTTTTTGATCACGGGAGAGTGAGATAAAATGGGGCAAAATGGAGCAAGAAAATGTTTAACAAGAATCAGAAATTTGATTTTCTAGGAATGTTAAAAAAATTCTATTTTTCAAAATTTTGATTTTATTGAAAAATTATGGCATTTTTTTATTTTGAATTTTTCTTCAAAATTTTCAATTTTTTTTTCCCAAAATGTTTGAAATTTTTCATTTATTTCAAGAAATTTCGAATTTTTTGTGTAGGAATTCTCAATTTTTTATTGTTTTTCAATTTGAAAGGATTTTTTTTTCAAAATATTTCAAATTTGATTTCTCAAAGTTTTTTTTTTAATTTACGTTTTTTTTCGCAATTCTAAAAATTTGGATTTTGATCACTGGAGAGGAGATAAAACGGGGCAAAGTGCGTAAGAAAATTTTGAATGAGCATCGAAGATTTTTTATTCCCCCGGAAAGTTGAAAAATTTCTATTTTTCAGAATTTCCAAAAATTCTATTTCGTTGAAGATTTATCATTTTTTTTTTAATTTTGAGATTTTTCCTCCGTTTCAGAACTCTATTCTTTCTCAAATTCTATAAAATTTCTCTTTTCGAATTTAAAAGAATTTGATGTTTTTTTCAAAATAATCGAAATTTTCAAAATTTTGGCTTTCAAACTTACGAAACTTTTCTTCTACAAAATTTTGAAATTATCTTCTTTTTTTCAAAATTTTCATTTGTTTTCGAAATTCTAAAAATTTGATTTGGTTAAATCAAAACTTAAAAAATTTAATTCTTTTCTTTTGAAATTAAAAAAATATTGTTCTATTAGAAATGATGTTAAAATTCAATTTTCTTTTGATAAGAAATTAATCAATTCAATTCGAAAAGAATTGTAAAATTGTTTGAATTTAATTATTCGAACCTTTCGAATTATTCATGAATATGAATTCTTCAATTCATCAATGAATTGCATTAATTCAATTCAATTCATAGTGAATTATGCAGTTTTCAAAATTCACACGCTTCTGAATGTAAAATAAATTTTTCAAATGTCTCCTTTTCAAATTTCTATTATTTTACGAATATCTCAGAAACCATTGGGTTTGGGTGTATTTCACCGAAAACCATTTTTGTGGCTCACAAAATTCTCTACGAAAAAGCTCTCTTGACATTTTCCCCTAAATCCACTCATTTCAAAAAATTCGCAATAATTTTTTTACCTTTTGAGTAACAAGATAGTTCTAAAAATTGCATTTTTATTTTGCGAATATCTCATTTCCAAAAATGTTTGGAGAGTCCTTTTTTCGATGGAATTGAATTCTCTACAAAAAAAGTTCTCTTAACATTTCCCTCTAAACCTACTCATTTCAAAGATATTTGCAAAAAAGATGCCAAAAAATTCAAACTGCGATAGAACTCGGCTATATCCAAATCGCCTGTAGATTGCTTTGAAAATATCTCAAGAACGAATAGTTCTACACGAATTTGTCAAGAAAGCTTTATTGTAGCTCTTGAAATTCTCAATAAAAAAGATCTGCCATTTTCCCTTAAATCCACTCATTTCAAAGATATTCACAAAAGAATCCGCGACAAATTTTCAACTTTTTTAGAAACAGGATGAGTTAAAAATGCATGTATTTATTTTAAGAATGTTTCGGAAACGGCGAAGTTCACGAGAATTCATCAAGAGCCCTTGTTCAGCCCACAAACTTTTCTACAAAGATGCTTTAACATTTTCCCTTAACCCACAGATTTCAAAGATATTCACAGAAGAATGCATAACAAATTTTTCACTTTTCCAAGAACAATATAATTTAAAAATTATGTGTTATTAATTTCGTGAATATCTCAGGAATCGTTAGATTTACGAGAAATTGTCAAGAAACCGTTTTTAAAGAGAACTGAATTCTCTACAAAAAAAGCTCACTTTACATTTTCCCCAACACCCACTCGTTCCAAAGATATTCACAAAAAAAGCTGCATAAAATTCAAGTTGCAATGCAGCTTCAAAAATTTTATGCAGATTATTTTGATAATATCTCGAGAACCAACAGGTTAACGCGAATTTGTTAAGATCTTTTGAGTAGCTCTTGAAATTCTCTACAAAAAGCTCTTAATACTTTTCGCTAAGCACGTATTCCAAAGATATTCACAAAAAAATCCGCGACAAATTTTTCATTTTCTTTTCCGAAAAATATAAGTTAAAAAATTCATGTGTTATTTATTTTGTGAATATCTCAAAAACCGTTAGATTTACAAAAAAGCTTCATAAAATTCAAGTTGCAGCGCAAAGAAAGAAAGGTTCAAAAATTTCGTGTAGATTATTTTGAGAATATCTCGAGAACCAATAGGTTTACGCGAATTTGTTGAGGAAAATTTTGTTTAGTTCTTGAAATTTTCTACAAAAAACCTCTCTTGACATTTTCCTCTAAATCGACTCATTCCAAAGATATTCACAAAAGAATCAACAACAAACTTTTCGTTTACTATTTCACAACTTCGCAACCGATTTCCCGGGAGGGAAAGACCTGTGCAAGCATGCACATCGCTTCCAACGGTCAGATATCTTTTGAGGGGGCGGTCCCTCCCCCATGCGCATGCGTCAGCACTAAATTTACACAATGCGAAAGATTTCAATTCAGTTTGCCGAATGCATTTGTGTGATTAACTACGATTATTGCTGTTAAAAAAATCATCAAAATTAAATTCTTCATTAAATAAAGAAATAAAAATTATCCGCCTCGGTCGGCGCAGTCCTCGCGACCTTCATGAAGGATTGAAATTTCAACGAAAAAAAAATCATTAAATTCTTCGTAATTAAAATCAAATGCTGAATAAAGTATTATTTTGGAAATAGAAAATAATAGAGTTACAAAGTTTTAAATAATTCAACATTAATTTATTAGTTTATCCAATCAAAAAAAAAATTAAACTTCCGTTTAAATATTTATTCTCAATTGAAAGTGAAATAATTGGGGACACGTGTCGTCAAAAAGTGTTTTAAAAAATCATAAGAAAATTAAATAAACAAACATGCCGTCATTATTGCAACAGGTAATTTTATAATGAAAAAAATCGCTTTTAGACCAGAGAAAAAATCAATGAAAAGTGATTCATTGATTCTTATGTTTCTCAATCAATGAAAAATCATTTTTTCCCAGAATTAAAAATATTTTTTTCCTCTTTGTCTTCGTAATATTCGAGACAGGAACGAGATGAAAAAGCGTAGACTAACCGAGTGTATTCCATTGTAAACAAAACATTTCAACCGTGCCGGTAACCACGTGCTCTCTCACAATACTCATCAAAACAACGCATTCTTCGCGGACTTATTGATTTTCCAATTTCTAGTGAAAAATAATAGAATTAAATTTTATTCCATTAAAACCCATTGAATTATCTACTTTATTTTTATTTCGTAATATTCTTTGTGTATTGACGAATTTATTAGAAAATCACGAAGTCGATTTGATTGATTAATTAATTAATTAAACAATTAGTTAGGGAAGACTTAATATGAAAACCTTGATTTCCATTTGGTTTTTCGCGAATATCTCGAAATCTACGAGACATACGAAAATTTTCATGAAACCTTATTCGTAGAGCGAAAAAAGACCTACAAAAAAGCTCTGAGCAATTTTCTTCGTATCTCGCTTAGTTTCAGAGATATTCTCAAAAACCCTCGCACTTGAAAGATAAAAAACGGTTTGCCTTTTTTTTACCTTCTCAGTTTTTTCAAAATAACTCGGAAACTAAGCGAGATACAAAAAATTTCATGAAACCTTTTTTGTAGAGCGGAAAAGACCTACAAAAAAGCTCTGAAGAATTTTCCTCGTATCTCTCTTAGTTCCTGAGAGATTCTCAAAAAACTAAAAGTTCCCATAAAAAAAATCATTAAATTCACGAATGAGTTCGCGAGTTGAAATCTATCGATTTTCTATAAATGTGTTTATTCCACGAGAATTTCTTCGAATTCACCTACCTTCACAAATTTTCGTGTAATTAATCCACGATAACTTGAACCTCGCTATCAAAACGTATCAGCAACGTTTCAGTTCCCCTTCATTCTAAGAATTTCGAAGTCTATTTCCCTTTGTCTCCCTCTGCGCTTTATAATCCATCCGAAAACTGTTTTTGTTTCTGGTAAAGAGAGAGAGAGAGAGGGAGAGCCCTTTGTGTGGCGCAAACATTTAGTTGCGATCATACGACGATAGGCAATTGACGAATCATGAACGAGTCAATCGATTCAAATAATAAATTCAGTGATTTCAAGTTTAACCAAAAGGTTTGTTCCTCTATTAAAGAAACGGAGAATTTTTTAAGGTTTTTTTCGCTCTTTCTTTGCAGTTGGCGATGTCGTTTGACGCGGAAAATGCGAATCAATCTGAAATCACAGGCGACGAGATGAGAAAACACAATCACGAGTCAATGCAACAGACGGAACCGAGAGAGATAATGTCGATTAATCAGAGACGCGAGCGTGAGATCAGAGGACAGCAACAGATGCTCACACGTGAACCGCTTCATCAATTCGGTAATTCACTGAGTAACTTGTTGCTTGATCTACCACCGGCACCGACACCTGGACCACATTATCACGGACGTTCGCACGAATCCGGGTACAAGAGTGAATCGATCAAAGAGGCGTCGAATTACGAAGGTAAATCAATTAATTGAATAGCGGAATAATTAAATTTTAGTGTTTTTTCTTATCTGGAGTTGATTTTTTGGAGATATCTCGGCAACTGAGCGCGATGCGAAAAAAATCGTTCATACCTTCTTTGTAAGTCTTTTTCCGCTCTACAAAAAAGGTTTCCCGAAAATTTCTGTATCTCGTTTGGGTTTTAGAAATATTTCGAAAAAATGGAGAAAGTAATAAAAATAAGCAAAACTTTTTTTATCTTTTAAGTGCGAAGTTTTTTTGAGAATATCTCCGGAACTAAGCGAGATGCAAAAAAAATTATTCTTTTTAAGCTCTCTTTCTGTTCTATTAGAAAGGTTTCTATTAAAATGTTTGTACCTCGCTCTGTTTCTGAAATATTCAACGAAAAAGCGGGAAGCAAATTGTTAATCAGGATAATTCGATTTTTTTATTTAGTGACATTTTTTTTATAATTTTTCAGCAACTAAGCGCGGTACGGAATTTTATAAAATCTTTTTTGTAGAGAATTCGATTATCTACAAAAAAAGGTCTCTTGGTAAATCCCTGCAAGTCTCAGAGAAATTCGCAAAATAAGCTGCACGCGATTTTTTTGAATTTTCTTAATCACAGCTACTTTTCGGTTTTCATGAAATATCTCGGAAACTAAGCAAGATATAGATATTTTTATCATAATCTTTTTCGTAGCCCTTCTTTCCGCTCTACAAAAAAGATTTCATAAAAATTTCTGTACTTCGCGGAGATTCCGAGATTTTTTTCAATAACCGAGCCTCAATGAACATACGTCATTTCTTCCGTCGTTGATTCTTCTCGTTTTTTGGGAATACCTCGGAAGCTAAGCGCGATACGGAAACGATCATAAAACTTTTTTTTGTAGAGTGAAAAAAGACCTACAACAAAGATATTGATGAAAAATTCCGTAGCTCGCTTAATTTCCAAGATATTTAAGAAAAACCAAACTCGAAATAATTTCCGGAAATTTCTCTCTCCCCTGAAATAAATGTCTGCTTCTTATTCCGGCGGGAAGACATGTTTTTTCCGTGAATATTCAACTATTTTCACTGACGACAGTCATTTGTTGATCAACAACAGATACAATCTAACCGCAGTTTCTCAAGTAAAAAACTAATAAGCATCAATAATATGAATCGAATTAATTCAACAGGCGATATGTCCATCTCCGATTTATTTGGCCTTGGATTACCACGGGGCTCGTTGATGGCCAGTCAGTCATCCATGGGCTCATCACCAGGATATCGACATCACTCACAGCAGCAGAGTGCCGGTCACGGACAGAACCAAACATCTCAAGTGAATTATCAGGTTTGTGAAAAAAAAATCAGCGGAAAACGTAAAAAAAAAAGATTTAATTTTCGATTTTTTTCACATACGTCTTCCCTATTGAATTGTTTTAATTTATGAATAAATTATTGAGCGTAAAACAGGAAAAACGTTGGAGGAAACTCAAAACATTATTTTCTTGGAGACAGAAGAGAAGATTTTTCAATTTTGAGGATACGGAAAGTTATTTAGTACTGAAAATGCAGAAGAAAATGCGTCGTTTTATTGAAAAAATATCAAGAGAGCTTTTTTGTAGAGAGTTTCAAGACCTAAAAGAAGGTCTCTTGACTTTTTTTCCCAAGCCCACTCGTTTCAGAGTTATCCACCAAAGAATCTAGATAAATTCTCCAATTCCATCAAAAAATTGAAAAAATTTATCACCTCTTGCAAATAATTTTTAAACAAGTGGATTTATAAAAAAAAATCAAGACCTTTTTTGTGGAGAATTTCAAGGTGAAAAAAAAGATGTTTTCACAAATGATCTCAAGCCTCATAATTTCCGAGATATTCGCAAAATAAACTACATGAAATTTGAGAATTTTTTATTGATAAAACTAAGTTGAGAAAGTAATTTTTAAAAAATTGAAAAAACAAAAAATTAAAAAAAT
>JABSMS010023005.1:0-10870 GCA_018902275.1 Aleiodes sp. PSUC_FEM 10030003
GAAACAATTTTTTTCTATAAAAGATTGGAACCATTCTTATGAGAAAGGTTCGAATTTCTTATAGGAAAAATTATTTCTTATAGAAATTTTCATACGTTTAATCATCTGCATAAAGAATCAAAAGTTTACTATATGGTATTCCGAAAGAAAAAGATCCCGAGCGCGAAATTAACAAGAATTCCGTAGATTACTTGGTGGATATCTGTTTCAAATACGCAATGGCCCAACGTCATAGTGATGAAGAGGGACTCGCAGCTGACATCAGAAACATCCTATATCATGCTTCCAATATTCATACAAATTGTGGTAGCTGGTGTGGCTATAAGAAAGACCCGCTGAATAAAATGTAAACCTCAATGACTGAATCTCGAAGAAGTTTATTTCCAAATCACCGATTATTTCAAAAGATTATTCTGTAGGAAGAGAAGTTATAACAGCAAACGATAATGCCACAAATAGAATTGGTGTTTGTTAACGTTATATATTTTAATAATGCAACCAATATTTTTAATAAATATCAATAAAAAGTTATTAATATTTTCAACAACTTTTTTTTCACTAACTCAATTTTGATCCACACACTGAATTTCCCGCTCTAGCCCACAACGCATGCGTGGCAGCACCTTCTCAACATTGCCAAGTTAATCCACCATTTTCCTACAATTCGACTGAAACTCCACTTTTTTCGGGGTATTTTTAATCAGTACTATTTATTTTCCCTGATAAAGTATGTTAAAATTTCGCTAGTTTGTTGTTAAAACCAAAAACTATCGGAATATCCAGAATTAAATATATATCGAAGTTCTTCCAATATATATCGTAGTTTTTTTTTCGTTAAAATAACCTTACAATATAAACCCATGTAAAATGACTATTTTTAATAATTATTTTCTCAAAGAAACATGTGGAAAGTGTAGTTGAAATTTTTAGGGCGGTTTCAAAACTCTTACAGGAATTTATCCCCAGAGTTTCAAAACTGTAATATATTTTCTAATTTTGGCTTAGAAGCTGAGGACCCCCCTTAAGCTCCCCAAATAATTGTTTAGCGTAATTCAAAAATAAATGAGTGATTTCCATGTGATTTTTTCATTTTTTTTCTTTGAGCATTCTGTGAGGAGGAAGTAGTAAATTACGAAACAGTACTTTCCAGATAAAAAATTATACAGAAAATTATCTACGTATTGTTTTCTAGATACTCCATCGGGGCCTTAAGGAGATTTTAGACATCTAGGCTCACATAGAAGTGACAATAACTTCTAAATTTAAGAATATCTCGAGTTTATCCCAACCAATGCTTACTAAATTTTTATCCTTTGAAGGAGGAAGATTCAAAATTCTGTTCATAATGACAAACGAGAAGAAAATTGTTATTAACCATTTTTTATCTATATAAAAAAAAGTGATGAAGTGACAGTATAGTGACGCACAATTGATTCTCAATTTTCACGTATCGTCTATGGTTTTCTTATAAGTGTATATATTCGGTAATTCAAATCTGTCGTCGCTCAAGAGGTATTGTTAAGAGGAGTTTGGTAGATATATATGGCATCAGTGAAAATAAATTGAATGTTATTGAATTCCTGAAAAACAATAACGTCATACGGTCACACAATTTTTGTGACAGTGTGGGGCCAAAATGGAGTTTGTTTTCGAGGAAAATATATACAGATGTGATAGGTCTATCATAGTCAAAAACATAGAAAAAAAAACGTCAAAGAATCCGATGCAACACAAAAACTGGTGGCTTTGTTGGCTCATGGTTTGAAGGAGCTAAAACCAGAATCAATGTATTATTTCGACTTATTTCCCTTTACGTAATTTTTGATAAGATTACAGTCAAGGACTTGGCATCTGAAACTTTGTTGTCGATTGGTACAATTAGGTTTTGGATTAAGAGAATAAACAGTGTATTGTCTAAGTGGATTGAGAGGGATTTGGATGAGGGAATGGGGGGGAGGGGGGTAGGCACGGTGGTAGAAATCGACGAAACTGAAATTGGCGGGAGGAAATACAATCGTGGTAGAAATACCATAGGCCAATTGGTGCTGGGAATTTTCGAGTGAGAAACTGGTAGAGTTTTCTTCTGGCCAGTTTCCGATCGGTCTTCAGCGACGTTACACCGAATTATCCTCCAGCATGTGAAGCCTGGTACAAAGATCTACACAGACGGTTGGCGGAGGTACTGTGGTCTGACGCGTCATAGCTATAACCATTGTCGCGTTAACCATAAGTACCAGTTCGTCAACTCAAGTGACAAATCAGTCCATACTGAAAACATTGAGAGAATTTGGAGAGAACTTAAAACGTCGATCCCGAAATATGGAGTTGGTCGCGATCTTCTAAAATCCGAGATGAGTAAATTCAATTTACTTGAAACACATAAATACCAAGAAAGAGTAGTCGTTTTCTCTCGAATCCTGTCTGCCATTGAAATTCTACTTTGAGTTCATCGCGATTGTTTTCATTTTCAAATTTTCTGTTTTCAGTCTATTGTGAAATTAATTCGTAAATTTTAATCCTTTTAATATCTTTGTCTCCACTTCGAGTATTTATTGACACATATAATAGTAAATTTTGAAGGATTGTCTTTGAATATACATTTTATTAGCCCAAAGAAGGTGGGTGGAGGATTTGTGTATGTGTTCAACTGTTCTTCATCTTATATCCCAAGTTGTGTACAGAAAGAGTTGTGTTTGGGTCATCTATGAGGCCTTTGCGCTCCTACGTCTACGCCATGGCCTTGGAGAAAGCTGAACGTGGTGATAATTTGACATTAGAAGGAAGTTATAGTATTTATTCAAGTAGTATTGATCAAAATCAATTTTCGTAAGGGTATTGTTTCCGATGTAAAGTAAATTTAAGGAGATTATCGAGCTCTCCGTCTCTCCTCCTTATTTGCCTACATTCACTGGTAGTATACTGAGAAATTTTGAATGGTTTCTGGCGGGAATAGAGAGCGGTGACGGTGAATGTTCAGTTTTAATTGCTGCGTCGCCTAATTAACACTTTACCAAAGAAGTTTCTGTCAAAAATTTCAAACCAAATGAATATGATAGTATTACAAAACAGTTCCGAAAATTTGATAGGTTTGATACCGTCTTAACTACAAAAGAATCATTTTCCAATAAGAGCTCATGTTAAATTCCAAAAATTGTAATGATATTATCTTGGTACTGTCAATGTTTCTAAAAATTGACAATCAACTTAGGATAAAAATATGCATACTCTAATTTTTCCAGGATTTTCGTAGTATATTCGTTAGATGTCCAGACCTCCTTAATATTTGCTAAAGATATCGATGTAGCGACCGCTACATATTAACAACGCCTCAAGGAGCCACGCCGAGCTGATCGATTGACATGACATCACTCGTGTTATCCTTTTCTTATTGAAGTCCCGCTCTTTTCTATTGTTACGCGTATATTTCTCAATTCTCTCTTTATCTGGATATTCGTATAATACCGACGAATATCCCGAATATAAATTCTATATTCAGTTGTGTATTGACGGTGACACGGATCACAAGCAAACTCACCTATACATAGTCGTTCACGTCTTTTCTAGTAAACTTTACTTTTGCACATATATTTCTTCCGACTAAAACGCGATTGCAATAAACTGTAGTTATAACACGAATTACATTTGTTGGTGATTTTTAGTTATTTCCCGATCACTTCAATCACTACATAGAAACTTTTTACGGATATGGTTTCTCCCTCAAATTCCATCCCTTGCCAAACTGTTGATCCTCCTCAAATGATAAACATTTAAACGCGTTCATCCAATTTCCAATACAATACGCAAGTGTCAACCAGTTTCTTCATAGGGTCACAGAAAGTCGTTCATTTTTGACAGTGTCAAATGAATTTCTTGCTCAAAGTTATCGCTATTTCCACAAAAAAATATCACAATACATTTCATTACTAAACTTTAGTAGCCCCATAGGGCTTTTATTTCGAAAAATTTCTATGATTTTTTGCTGAAAATTTGTTTGCAAATGTGAGGAATAGGCGGTTTTCTGTTATACGAGAGCGAACGCGCGCGCGTTTGCCGTTCTCGAAATTTTGTTTGTTTCATCTGACATTATTCATGATTTTTGTCAATACTTACAGTATTGTCAATTTTTGATTGAAAGACTTGTAATTTTTTCCTCCCCCAGTTTTTTTCAATTTAACATCATAAGAATAATTCTGAATACATATAATTTTTAATAAGATTGTTCAAGCGTTGTTCTCCTAAGGAAATTCGCAACGATTGCCGAGATTCTACGCGAAAGAACGCAACATAAAGCTGGCCATGATTAAAAACAATTTTATGAAGATGTACTCCAATTCCATCGAAAGTTTGACCTTGACTTTTCGTAATAGTTATTGCGAACGCCAATTTTACAGGGAATTGTCGACGTTTGAAAGTGAAGGGGTAGACATCTTCATAATACAGTGTCACATGATGTATGAATCCAATATCTCTTGTCTTGTCACCCGTAAGAATTTGACATCTCATGAAATTATTAGCTAGTTTTAATACTTGTAATCTAGTTCCATTACATAAGCCTTCATTGATACTGAGATTTCGAATGAACACAAGGACACAATTGATTCTTATTCAAAATTGACAAGGTGACGAAATGGGAGTATCTAAACTGTTCAGATATTCTGGTAATATTGCATCGCTGATGTCTACATTATGACTATTCTCCATACTATCTACACTGGTATAAATCTGTTCGGATTCTTTATCAAATAGTTCTACCACTCTTCGATTGATTTCTTCCACGTCAACGTTCCGAGCAAATAACACAGCAACCTTGACTAATTCTCCAAATTTCCTCCCTCTTATACATGAGCTGGATATTGATGTTATTATGTCAGCAGTTCTGGGCATTATGCATTGCTTTAGAGCTCATAAATCATCATCATTGTCATTTATAGTACCATCTCTGATAGACAATAAATATTCTTCAAATATCTTCTCTTCCGATAAAGTTCGCAAGTTTTGAGTCAGAGAAAAGATAGAATTTTTTTTCTCACAATGGGCTAAATTTTATTGGAATTGTTGATCAGTTGGCTGCGAGTTGCATCAGGTTTCACAGGCAGTAATTATCTGGAATCCCCACCTAACAACATTATTTTTGCTCCATAAGGTGAGTCAATTTTTTGTGACATCACTCAATGTTCAATCAATCAATTCTATAGCATATCTCGGTGTAATTGGAGCTTGATCCCAAATGAAAACATCAACATTTCGCAAGTATAAACCATTTTTCGATTAACTTTCTACGTGTGATACGGACTCAAAAAAGAAGGGAACAGGCATACCAAACGTCTTGTGTACAGCTTTTCCAAGTGGAAGCGATATTGCAGTGGTGACTGTGAATGCCATAGTGAGAAGAATAATCATTTTCTCACTTGGCGATTTATTTCATCTGCTGCTCCTTGAAAATGGTCAACCAAGCCTCGATAATTACCTGCTCATACTTGTTTTTGATTGAATCTATGATAATTCATTCCATCTTTCTCTACTTTGACATAACTGTCTACAACCCACTATTGAAATAATCTTCCACTCATTAAAAAAAAACGTTGCTATCCCTAGCTACCATTCGATGTTTAAGGTGAGCAGATCTAGACAATCGTCCCTTTCTAACAACATAGGACATATTCGGATTCCAACCTCTCGTACCGTGCGGAAAGAAGTATAGACCCAAAGTTCAACGTTTGGATCGGTAGGTTAGACATATTGGAGGGATTTGGTTCGTTTGTTGTGTAGTATTACATTAGAATTTGGAAATTCTCCATCAGCTCTAGTGGTGAATAGTGCTGTAACTTCATTGATTCTCTGTGCATTATACATTCTGCTGTCTGAATCTCGATCCAGTGAAAATACTAAATGAATTTCGGGTGTAATTTCAACGTCATTGTCTGTGATCGATTGTTGTAATTCTTCATGCATGGTATGATAAGATTGAGAAAGTACATTATGCTCACGTAAAGCTTGATCAATGGCTTTGATAATATCTTTATCCAATGTAAAAAATTGATTGTATCTGATATCAGCAGCTTCATGTGTATCAAGTATGTAAAGTTGACCATGAGAAGAAGATTACCAGCTACAGCAGGATATAGTGATGTATTCATCCTATGGTAAATTTGACCATGTATTTCATAACAGTATGGTCCAGGGCGCTGGTTCGTTGTTAAATCAATGACCTCAGTTATCATAGATGCAAAAGCAAAAGTGTTGTTATTAACTCGTACATGGTTATGAAAATGCTTGTAATTTTCGTGAGTCCTATCAAATAGTTATAAAATCATTGGGAACTCAGGTAATGGTTGAGGAACTACTTCACCATGACTACAATATTCACTGTAGGAATCGTGGTGATTGAATACGTTTTCTGCTTTGAAATTTTTTGCATATCAGCTCCATTTTGCCTAAATAGTGCTCATTTATATCCGCATTGATAGACGGGAGAGATTCTCTGCGTGGTTGGTTGTTTGCAGATGCGAATTGCGTTCCATTTCAAATGCAATAATTTTTCTCGTAAAACTTTCGCTGTCTCGCAGCATTCATTTGAAGTTTTCATCTGAAGGATCGTTCTTGGGTGATTGAGTTTCGATGTTTTTTCCTCTTCATTTCCTCGCTGATAATTGGAGGCTTTTCTCTTGCATGACTTGTAGATGCGGTCGGAGGGTTGTTGAATATCCATATAGCTGATTGAGCCAAAATATTATCACTTTTCTTCTCCAATATCTATTGACTACGCAAAAACACAGTATATCCAAATATAAATTGATTGAAATTTCCAATGTTGTAGGAAGGGGGATACGACTGTTTGAGTGGGATATCAAGGTAATTTAAATGAAAATTTGGTATAGAACTCGATAGCTCAATCGGTAGAGCGCCCGACGCGATATCGGAACATCCTGGGTTCGACTCCCGGTGCAGCGCTATCCAATAATTTTTCTTGAATTTCCTTGACGTGTGTATTATACGAATAGCCTTGATGATATAGGACGTAATTTCTTCTGTACGACTTTTGGATGCTTATCATCGGAAGCTTATCATTAATCCCTGAAATTAATGAAGCAGGGATCGTTATAGTATTTTTGTATGCAAGTAAATCATTATCTTGTTGCTCACAAAGATAAGTGTCAATGTGAGATCGTGTTCGAACGATTCTCTGTCGATAATTTCTCATGTACTCGGCTTATCTTTGCGTTTTGATTGCTGAAATTCTTCTTCTTTAACAGGAAATCGTGGAATTTTTCGTTTTGGCATTGTGAAATAACATGATCTACTCGTGATTTTGTGCTAAATGAACATCAAAATTCTCCATTCATCAACTTTTAATATCATGATCAACTATTCTCTATCTTGTTTCATGATAGAGTTGTTCTAAAAATTGGAACGATGAGAACAAAAAAGAAATTTGGATTGAAATGATTTTTCGTACACTTGAATTCATATAATACTCAATTATCGTTTATTTATGATTATTTACTCATAATTATCATAGAGTTCTTGAAGTGAGTAAGTCCACGTATAAAAATTTCTATAAGAAAATCGTTATAGAAATTATTTCATGAAGGATTGGAACGATTCGTATGAGAAATTCGTGATGATTTCCGAAGAATTTTTTTTAAACTTTCTTCTCATAAGAAATGTATAACAGGGCTTCTAATAAACAAGTTTCATTATTTTCAACAGTTTCATTAAATGAGAGTTCATGGATAAGTTCTGGTTACAGAAAGGGTTGAGAGAACATGAATAAGAATTAGCTACGTATTTGTTCATAAAACCTTACACTATACATAATATCTATAGGACAAAGAAATATAAGACAATAAATCATGAAACCAATTCCTATTCGGAATTGAGATTCGTGAATTACCTTATAGAAAGAAATTTGATAAAGAAAAAATAAAAGAAGCATTTACTCTTCTATAAATATTCAAATATGAATTGGTAGTAAAACACTAAGAACGATTCAATGCTTCACTAAAAACTGTTTCATTAATATTTGGCTTATAGGCGAAATTATTATAGGAACCCCGTGGAAACTCATCCGAAATTCCTTATAAGAATCGTTCCAATCTTTTATGAATAATTTTCTAAGAGATTCTGGTCAAAATTTTCATACGTGTACTTTTTCATCGAATATAATAGAAACAGAGTGCAGAACGAATAAATGAGTGGATGTATCTTACATATCGTAGTAAAATTAGTGCTCCTAGGTAAACTTATCAGTAAAAAAAGTCTCACTACTTCCGTAAAAATGTACGTAGAGAACTTTTTTTTTCAATTTCAAACATACCTATAAGATTTCTTTCAAGTCTCTCCAGGCCAGAGATAAAAAAATACAAAAAAGTGGAATCATTATCATTATTCTTATTTCTTTTGTTCATCATTTTGGCGAGGCCCATCACTCTCAAGCAAAAAAAAATCGGCATATGTCAATATTTGTTCCTTCACACAGTTAGAAAAACTGGCCTACCCCCCCCCCCCCCTCAGTAGGGGATATAATGAAGCCAGCGGACCACATCTGATTGAATCCAGTTAGATTTGAACTCTCTGGATCTACTCAGATCTGTGCTTTTGTTAAATCTGATCAGATCTGACTATCTAACGACTGACTTTTTAGTCATAGAAGTTTTCCTTCTGCCCTAAGTACCTGCCGTGCATATACATCAGAGTGGACAAAGTGCAATGTAAGCAGGAAACAGGCATATGACTGAATGAATGGTAATACCAATGAGACGATATGGAAATAGAGAATACTCACAGGTAAATGAACTGTGTCCAGATGGTATTTGGGCAGCGAACGCAGTTGCTCCTGGTTTCCCCATTGACATGACCTGAACATTAATATATAGAATTTGTCAGATTTGTGGTGTATTTACCTATAAATAATTAGTTAAGTGGACATTACTGTGTCTGTATGTAAGCGCATAATTCGCCTAGGAGACATTAATAATTGCTATTTGAATTTGCAAACATGAATTTGGTTCATATGGATACTAATTGCTTCATTCTTTGTGAATGATGCCCTGACGGACTAGTCAATTGGATCGATCGATTTGTTCATTCAGAGTTCCATTTGGTTATTTATCGTTGAGAACAATTGAAAACTGCGAAATTGATATAAAAGGCAACGAAAATGGGAAGTAACGCAATAAGAAAAAATAGGGAAAAAAAGTAAATTTTCTTTGTAGTTGAAAACCAATCGATTCTTCATCGATCGATGAAAAATGGATCAAGTTTTTCAGTTTCCAAAACGACCAGTGATTGACTGAACGTAGAATGAATGACCAGGTTGACTCTACCATCGACTGTTATCGAAACAGAATCATCAGGTCCGCCAGGGAGAGCACAAATCAAAACGAAATTCACTATCTCAATAGATGTTGAGAAAAAATTTGTGATATGTCATCTGGTGTTGATATTTTGATGAAAGGCAATAGTCAAGCTCAAAGAGTTTTCTCTTTGATCCGCTAAATGTTTCTATCGGCACAGATTGAAATGTAATTGATAGTCTCATTGATGTTGAGAAATAAATGAAATGCTATCAGATATTTTGATATAATTACCGATTTTTTTTTGACTTCGATGCACTAAAACCATTTCTCTCCGTTTCATAAACATTGGAAGAGTATGAATCATCTCATTTTTGTTAATGGTGCTATTCAATGCCATTGCTTTCGATTTGACCTGAATGCACGGCCATTCGAGAAAAAAAATTTTGATATAATGATATCTAATTATATCTGACACCCGAGATCAAATTAGGTCCGAATTTCTTTTCTATCTAATTTGATCTCGACAGATATCGTCAGATATATTTAGATCTCGGAAAGCACGGAAAAGTTTCTAAACTTTCAGATCTGATGAGATTCAATTAGATCTGCACAGAATCCGGAATAAATTTGAAAAAAATCAAAATTTCTGAAGGGAAGAGAGAATAAATGAAAATCTGGATCCTTTGTTGAATGAACAAATGAAAATTGAAATTTTTAGCGAAAAAAAAATCGAATAAAAATGTGGATCTTTTGGATATCAATCCGCTACTTTACCAATTGAGCCATCAGAATTTCTCATACTTGACATCAAATTTTAATCGTCAGAATTTGATTTCAGCCTACTTTGCCTAGGAAATCTGAGTAAATGAAAGTAAAGATTGGTTATAACTCCTCAGGGTCGGTCAGTCTCTAGAAGGAATTGAATCATGATTTATCATTAAAAAGCTATTTCCTGACATTAAGAGTAATCTCAAAGAAGAATTAGTGGATTATATTGATTATTTGTCATTTACTACCTAACCGATACTCAGAAACTGATGATTAAATAAAATGGATTGGTCTGAAATTTTCATATTCGTCGAAAAATTGGCTTTCCTCTGAACGATAATTTTTTAATCAATCAGTAAATTGTGCAAATAGGAGTTTTTCCACAATTTCATTTTTGTAAAAATATCCAATCAAAAAATTGAAATTTATGTAAAAACCTAGAAAACTTGTGAATTTTTGAAAATTGAATTGAAGGTGACATTTCGGGAAGAGGGTGGGAAAAAAGAATCAATATTGTTTCCATTTAGCATCATAATGTAAATGATAGGATCTGCGAAAAAAAATCTTACAAAGTTTTGCTTGAAGAGGTTCGAGCGAATCTATGGTTAAAATTATGTTCCAACTTCGAAATTTCAAATTCAGTGGTCATTACGACACGTATAAAAATTTCATAACAATTGTCATAACAATGTCATAACAATTGTCATGGCATTGTCATGACATTGTCATTAAAAATTTGCCGCTTGCCATGGCAACCCTGACCAACTTCGCCGTGGCAGAATGTGCCATGACAGATATCTAGT
>JABSMS010023016.1:0-10868 GCA_018902275.1 Aleiodes sp. PSUC_FEM 10030003
TTAAGGTGTCGCCTCGCTCAGAGGGCACCACGGTAGTTGCTTTCTGAGTGCGAGTTTTCATGTACTCGTACTCGGATAGCTTACCCGAAGGTGGCGTTAACCGTCGCGATAGCCGTAACGAAGGAAATTCGTTACAAATTTAATATGTGAAACATGGACGATACTTTAATTTGATTGTAAGAATTATCAGGAAAGACTGGTTATTTGAGGGAGACGTATTTGATTAAAATCTCAACGCAATTTCAAGGTTGTTTTTATTTTATTGGATTGAGCCCGAACATCGTAGAATTTGATGATAAATGTATCTAAAATTGCCCGGACAATAGAGAATAGATGATAATATTTCAATAAATAACGTGTAGCCCGAACAAACAGTGATAATTGATAGAGATTCAATTCGAATGAATTCCTCTTGGTAGGGAAATACTCTCATTAGATATTAAATATTTTTATGTCGCAGGTAAGATCATTCTGATTTAATCATAATAAAATTTTGGTCCGAACAAAACTAAATTCAATGAATCAGTGCGTTGACGTGACAATCGTCATTTCAACGTCACAAATGGCGCCGGAACAGTTTTAAAGGCGTAATCATTCTGATTGTAGCCTAAGAGCTTGCATATCTAGCTCCAGCCGAATAACGTTGAGGTTGCGTTGAGATAGTTGAGAGAGGAAGAAGTTTTTGGGTAAACAACAAGTAGTCTTAGATTACATTTGAATTGTATTGAGAATTTATCGCAAAAATTGGGAGATTTAATTGGGTAAACATTGTGCGATCGATGGAGGTGTTGATGGTAATTCCAAATTGCAATTGTTAAGCAAATTCATAGGGAAATCTTTGCGTGTCAATTCACAGAATTTCAGGGAACTATTGCATCCACGGAGGGGAAATTGCGATTGATTGAAATTGAAAATTAATTAATAAATAAATTCAGAATTCATTGCGAGGATTTCTGGATGACTCACAGCAGCATTGTAGCATTACAATCACAATCGTGATTGTAGCTCGAGTTGGAATTTTAAAACAGTCTCTGGTTACGAAAATTTACGTCTAAATTTTTGGAGAAATTTAGTGAAGTACTTTTGGATAGATGAATAATTATCTTCAAGTAATTTCGGTATAAATCACCGAATAACTGAGACAAAAATGGACGGGTGACACAAAGGAATATACAATGAGTATAAGTGGGATAGCTTAGGGAACACCTGTCACTTAATAATTCAATGTAGTTAGTAAATTCTGACATTACTGGACAATTGTTCCTAACTTCCGGCTCTACTATCAATCCCCTTCCCCCAATCTTCCCTTGGCATTGAGTATTGATAGGAGTACTTGGCATCGATTGAATTGAATTAATATTTTTGTTCTTTTGAATTGATTGAAAAGAAAATTTTCGAAAGCGCGTAGGCAATCGTTGACAATAATTGTTATGATCGATTTTTTTAGCCGGCAGTTTGAAGTATCCTTCCTGGAATAATAAAGCGTAGCTAATTTCCCAGAATTAGGCAGAATATATAAATATCGTGAATGGAATACTAGGAATCGCGTCGGATTAAATAAATTGAAATATCAGTAATTAATATTTTCTGTACAAATTATCCGAATTGATTTTTCTGCCTGTAAAACATAATCCAAGGGAGAATCGCTCGGTCTTCTAGTGAAATAACCTTGATGAACACTTGCGGTCAAGTTCTTGAAATTGAGGAATCGATATACTTTCAATAATCAACAAACGAATACCCGATTTCAACGTTTAATTTTCCGAGAGTATTTTGAAAATAAGAATCTCGTACGAATTTGTGCCATCGTAATTGATTCAACTTCCCGAATTCACGAAGTACATCCGGAGGTAAATAGAGTCAATCACGTGATAGCTTGAATAGAATGAAATAAATTAAGAGGAAGTTACTAAACGAGTTATTTGATGATTGAGCGGTGCAACAGCGGTTACTGAAGATTGCCCGAAATTGGAAGGCTACTTTCCGTAGATTAATCCTATAGAATTACAGAAATATTGATTCGGATTTAAGTTGATTGATAAAATGGTTCCATCCCGAGTGTAAACACGATTTAAGAATTCAAATTCCATTATTAAAATAATTCTGTCCGGGATTGAACCATATTTTTTGATTGTCAGTTAGATCATTAAATCACTTCTCTTTTGCTCGGAGTAAGCAATATTCGCCGAGTGTAAGATGATCGATAAAATAATTATTCTCTCAAATTGAGACAACATCCTCGGAATAGAAATTAGATTGTCAAAATAATTTTTATCCCGGACTAGACAACATACTTCGAAATTTGATCTTGATTGTAAAATTCAGTTTAGCCTTGAATTGAACAATCTCTGTCCAAATTTAAATTGATATTGGAGTAATTCTTAGATTAAACAAATTTTCTCTGTTTTTACATTCGACCAATAAACTAGTTCATATCGGATTGAAATAATAATTGCGCAAGTTACGTCAAAACTGATCGAGTGAATTTTGGCTTAAATGAGACAATATTTTCCGGAGTTTGAATTTAATGATAAAATCCAGTTTTGTCCAGATTAAACAATCTGGGTTGAAATTCAAGTTCGACCATTAAAGTACGTCTCGGCTAGGGTTAAACAAGCTTCCTCCGAATTTGAATTCAATCTTCAAAATATTTTTCATCACGATTTAGACAACGATCTCTGAATATAAACTTAATTATGAAGTTACTTCCATGCCGAACTGAGACAAAACTGATCCGTAATCATTACAGTGATTTTCATCCTGAATGGAACAATACTTCTCCGAAACATTCTACCATCACTGACTAAGAATCATACTGAATTGAATGGCATAAGCCCGAATGAAACAAAATAATTGATAGTTATTAACGGCATAATTCAAATCTCAGTAGACCGAATCGGATTGTATTGATGATCATGAAATTATTGTAGTAACTATTGAAAGTCGAAATGTTCGTTCTTGGTCCTAACTGTACCTAAACACAGATTCGATTAATGCAAATAATAGAGTCATCTTTCTTTGATAAGTACATTTCATAAATCCCGGATATACTAATGAGCTCTTGTTGCGGTTTGGAATATTATCTAGGGTGAAATATGAAAAATCAGAGTGAGATTGTAGAATCTACCAAAGTACATTCATTCATGACAATAATCCGTCACTATCTCCAATGACGCCTATCAATTTCTGATTCAACACGCCATACCAGGATGGAACGTTACACGTTCAAGATACACGTAATCTCTGAAGAGGTACCACCTGCAATTATTCGAGAAGCCCTCTACCGTCTTCGACATGAGGAATTGATGAAAAGGATGAAAACAATCGGATTACGGGTAGAGAATGATCATTATGAAGTTGTCATTGACCGAGCTCATCGATATGAGCTGATTCTCAGATGTGGATCCGGGATATCAACAGTAATACCCTGGAATAACGCAGTTGATTTCCAGTATCCTCAGTCTCAAAGGCAAGACGTACATCAAATCGACGTCGACAGCCCGCAACTGTTGCCTTTTGACTCAAGAATATCAATTACAACTGCAACTAAAATGAATCATGGTTCGACGAATGGTAATTCAGCATCTCGGTCTACACATCAATCAACAATGTATCTTATAGTATCTCATAGACAGCCCGGAATAGAACTCGACGTTGTTCCTAACTCTGGATTTCAGCAGCTCGTACCAACTTCACCTGAATCGAGATCGGTAGTGATTATCAATGACGGTCCATATCAAAATAAGCAAAATATTTCTGATTCTGGAGAAAAATTCCGTGCAGTAAGCGCTCTACTGAATGGTCAAAATTCAGTTAGCATGGATACTCGGTGTCAAACATCAGTGCCACCTAACGGGGTAATAAATACAGCTGAAAAAGGGGAGAATGTATTGAACTACGACAACGAATTCGTGTGCAGCAATGACGCAACCACTAGCCCGGATATGATGCAACAGGATGGTCACTGTTACAGTGAAACTCAGGATCAAACCCCAATAAAGAAGATGAGGCAACGAGATGAAATTCATTCATAGCAATCAGTAATTGCGAAAAAGACTGAGCGAAGCAGAACTCAGAACACCGCAGTAACCGGACAATTGAATGTGCATATTGATAATGAGAATACCAGAAAGATTTATACCGAGATTCTGAGGCAGGATATAGTGGATAATATTGGATCTAGAATTAACACACCAATGATGACGAAATCTCCGTTCAGCTTGAGTGGATCAGAGGTAGCGCATGCAATACAAGAAAAGCAGAAATCCGGAATGATTCCCGAAGCATGGCTGAAACAACTGATGAATATGCCAGTACGAACAGCTTGTAAAATATCACCAACAACGCTGATTGTAGAAGCTGCCTACCCGAAGATAACTACAAAGGACAAAATTGAAAGAAAATCGGTGATCCGCTGCTCAGCCAATCCCTTAGAGATTACTGAAGATAATGCCGAAGAGAGTGGGGGTGATAGTGCATCTCTGAACACCACGATTGAATCTGCATGTGGAGGTCAGAAACCTTCCCATTTGATCGAGTCGCGCAATGATGATATGGGAGACAGTATGATCAGCAGGAAAATTCCATTTCGCAGTGATCTCGGATCCAATGCAAATGCAACCGAAACACATAAGAACTCGTTCCAATCCCGGCCAGCAAGAACTCTACCTGGATCAGACGAGGAAGCTGAATTGACAGAGATAGGCTTAGCTATACGTGAGCTCTTGGAAGCAATCAGATTCATGGAGGACAACGTACCGATTGTTGAGATAAAGGCATACCCGGACGGAGATAGTAAAGATCAATCAAGCAGCCTAAATCAGAAGGAAGAGAGCTACGAACAAGCTGAAAATCTTCAAGCCTGAATGAAAATAGTTTCAACAAGAAATGTCAGGAAGAAATCCGGCAATTAACAGGGTAACTCATATATTATCAAGGAGAATGATAAAATCGTTCCATCAACATCTTTAACTTTTTTACTTCGATCCGGAGTACATATTGAGAATTGTTCAATGGTAATTGGAAATGAGAGATTACATGAAATGGAACCTGCCAGAAGGATGAAATGGAAACGAGTTGATACTCCCCGAATCAGCTTGACAATGCCCTTTGACCCCGGACCCGAACACGAGGCTGAATTCTCAAAAACGATCGTACCGGCTTCGCGAAGTTCAACCAAGAGCATCCAGTCTCTGTCAGCGGATCTTAAAACAGCAAAAGAAGCAATTACAGTAATTAAAAGTGAACATCGACCGAGATTAGGTACTCTAGCAACATCAGCAAATACACTATTTGGATTGAACAATGAAATTGGTAATCAGTGGGATAAGAGTAACTTACTAGTTCAGAGGGCGATGATTTCAAGAACGAGAGCCAAACAGGAACCCGAAGACAACGGAAGAAATTCCAATGCTATCCGGCGTAACAATGAGATCGTACCATCAACGTTCCTAGACTCTTCCGCCAGAGTAGAAGTCAATGGAGGGGATATGTTCAGCCTATTTGACAGTGAATGATTTAACTGAAGTGAAAATGATTGAACTGAAGGAATTAAATATTCGTCTAGTTAACGTAACACTGCCTTTTGATCCAGGACCCATACCAGTGACTCAATTCTCAGAGAAGTGCTCAACAGCATCTTTCAGGTCAATGGACAGTATAAGCAGCAAATCCGTTGAGTTCAAAAACGAAGAAAACATGATTGTGACAAATAAATGTCATAATCAGCCCGAATTGAACAAGGGAACGAAAATGGTAGTCTTAAAACATAAGAGTGAAGGTTTTGAAGTATACTTCACTGCTGCCGGAGAATGTAGGAAAATTCCTGAGAAAAGTATGAAGACTTGGGTACTACACGTATCCACGGAAATGGCCGTTGAGGAGCTATTCGCCTCTCATAATCTGCTGACCACGCTACAAGGATTACAACTACCCGAATACAATACGTCAACGTATCGAGATATCCAGAGTGACATCCGAAGAGTTGATCAAATTACTATTGATACGAGAATTAAAGATACGAGTAATCAAACTGGACTATGCAAGTTAACTATGCACTATGCAAGCTAAATTACCGATGGAAGATTATGATAGACATCCAACTGATCAGGAGAATAATATCTTCAACAACCTCGTTGAAAAATCTGGACTGGCTAAAGAACTTCCAACATCCGGAAACACAGTCCAAGAATCCGAAGTCATAACTCGAAATTCTGATAACACCAGTGCAGCGTTTGGGGTTGACTTCATAGAGAGCTCAGGAAGACGGAGAAGTTCAATTGAATCTGATTTCAAGGAGCGCTCAACATCAATGAGATTGGTAGGATTTGGAAGTTCGAACGATGGTCATCCCAGAAGGGTCAGCCAATCAGGTGAAGGAGAAGAAAACATCATGAGTGCTAACGAAGCAATAATATCAGCATTAGGATTTTAGAGTTGGATAATGGCGTTAGCAGAAATCCCAAGAATCCCGAAGTTAAGAAGTTGGACACTGATGCTTCTGAAAGTCTGTATCATCGTCACAGGAATTGGATGATTCAGACAGAACCTTCTCCTATAATCCGGAGATTGGAACATCTATCACGAGGCAGGGGATAGCTGAAGAAGCTGGATTGAAGCTTGATAAACTAGCAAAGATGTTAGAACGAAGAGAAGTTGTCCCCGTAAGATAATGGAATCTCGCAGGCTTGGATCACCCGGACCGATACAGGTAGAACCTGCGGAAAGTGCCCGAACGAGGCTAGAGAAAACATTAAGTGAATCGATAATCAATCAAAATGGTCTTTGGTTCTCACAGACCCTCAGCTGAGCAGGAAGTACTAGTTCTGATATTGGGGGAGGAGATTCCATGAACACCTCGAGTTCATTGCGTGCGCTCGAACTGAATCAGTGGACGGAAGATGCTGAAAGGGAGCTGAGCAATGATGAACTGAATAAAAGAAACTTCACAACATTCATTAGGAAGGCGTCACTCCCAATACTAAAGAATGGCAGACGTGAAGAGAATCTAAGTATTGAGAAAAGTACCGGAATTTTTATAGTATTAAAGTTTCACATGAAATAGAAGATTAATCAATAGACGAAATTGGATCTCCAAATAGTAAGTGACGAGAATCGAATTATACATTCGGAATTTTGTGTGAGAATCCGGCAACTCTGACGAGGGAAATAATCAGAATATTCAACCAGTTATATTTCACCAACCCAATTATCTTCTCATAAAATTCTATGATAGTAATTATTCTAATTTCTATTCTCTCTCTAATATTATTATTATTACTATTCTTCTCTTTCTGTATTATTATAGTTTACCAGTATCCCACAAATAAGAAGGGACTTATCTCTAGTCGAAAGAATGAGAAAACAGGAAGTACAAATAGAGAGACTGATTAGAAAGTAGGTGAAGTAAGCGGAGAAGAAAACAATGTAAACACATAGAATTGGCATTGATACTCAATGCCAAACAATGCTCACACACCCCATTATCTCTATGGAGAATTCCCGGAAGAGTAAGTACCCAAAACCTCACTGTGTTCATAACCTATCCTTAGAAAAGAATTCCACGAATTCCTGCATAACCACGAATACACAAACTGACAGACTGATTGATCTGAGAACTCACTCATGGTAAACATAAATTCTTAATTGCTATAACTTCATTAGTACGCATCAAAATTCATAATACGTAAGGTAAAACGGAGCCAGAGTCGAGTACGGAGGTTGGAGAAGTACGTCTCCGGGGCGGGGCTCCGTGACGGGAATAAAAAATCCCGTCGTACAAATTTAGGGATAAAGTGAGAGTACTTCCCTATTCCTCCCTCCTCCCGTAGAATAATTATGTATGAATGTGTGTGAGAGAAAATACAGGAATGAATGAGTAAATTTACGCCAGCGAATACAGAAGGACAGCGCAGTCGCAGCCGAAAGGACCCGGAGGACAGCGTAACAGCCGCGTTCCAGATTAAAGTGTGGAGATGCGGAGGACCGGAATGTAGCAAATGAGAGATAAAGAACGAAAGTCCGCGAGAAAAAGCCGTAAAAACCAACAAGAGGGATATTTGGGCCACTATTGCGCTGAAAAGTACCCTCGAGAAGAGGTTATACATACATGGAAAGCAGGAGATAGGAGATAATTATCCTGGCTCGACAGACCGAAAACACCATGAAAAAGCCCGGAAACCATTACAATCCAGGTGAAGATCCATTTAAATGAGGCCGCGCTTGACTAGATGGCAGCACGCCGCGGTCGTCGACCGAGAACGTCGATATCCATGGTCAATGCCGCAATTAATCTTCTGAGCGGCATTGACCCTATTTATCGACCGACAGGACTCTGTAGTACTTCAATCCACCACATGGAGCTTCGATCGGATAAATTGATGGGAAAGGACCAATTGGGAGGCCGGAATCCGCGGAATAAATTATCCATTGGCTCAACGGACGAAAGGACGATGAGGACGAAATTCGACGTCATCTCCGCCTTCTTCTTCACTCTGGTTTCGGTCATCGCCCCCGTACATTTCACTTTTACTTTCTCTTATTATTGAAATTAATAAAGTTGAAGTGAGGTGAATTGGAGGACCCGGACCAGCCCAGAAAACAGCACAAAGGGTCAGTGAACTATTTGAGCGTATTTTGAGCGTATTATTCTGAGTGAGTATTGAATGATTATTCAATCAAAAGTGACAGGTGTGATAGCGTGGGTATTATTCGTAATACGCCACGTTTAGCTAGGAATATTTTTGCGTGAGAAAATAAAAGAAATTCGAGCGTAGAAGCGTGGAAAAATTAATCCCCGGAGTATTAGAATATATTGGACATTTCCGTGGTTAATTATTGTGGAATTTTCGGAGTTAATTGAGATAGATATAAGGGAGTTAATAGTGAAGCATTCCCGGAGTATCCGGCGGCGGCCATTTTTGCCAGTGGTTCTATACACACATGGTATGAACTTTGATCGAGAATATCTCGTGTAAATATTGCCCGAATCTTGTCGAATGAAGACCCGAAAATTCCGAAATAATTATTCCTAATCAATTAAATAGGACTTTCGCGAATACTCATTATTGTTGATTGAAATAAACGACGAGTTAATCTTGTATGCAATCGAGTGTATGAGTGCGAGAGAGACAGAGTGGACAGAGAGGGGATATTGCTGGACGCAGCATATCCCACCGACCAGTACATTCACCGTACAATATACCGGGTAGCCGAAAGAAATACAATTTGGATTTAGATTTTGTTTTGTTATAATTTTCCTTACTGCTATTATTTTGAAACATTGAAGATATGTTATTTTGATTATAACAATTATCAGGCAATATTGTTTATTCGAAAGAAAATGTGTGGAATTAAACATCTCAACGTAATTTCAAGGTTGTTTTTATTTTATTGAATTGAGCCCGAACATTGTAGAATTTGATAATGAATGTATCTAAAATTGCCCGGACAATAGAGAATAGAGTACAAGATTTCAAAAAATAACGTTTAACCCGAACAAACAGTAATAATTGATAGAGATTTAACTTGGATAAATTCCTCTTTTTAGGGGAATACTCTCGTAGATATTAAATATTTTTACGTCGCAGGTGAGGTCATTTTGATTTAATAATAATAAAATTTTGGCCGGAACAAAACTAAATTCAATTTATCAGTGCGTTGACGTGACAATCGTCATTTCAACGTCACAACATTGAAAATTAATATCAATCGACGGGCGATAAATTTATTTTTTTCGGATTTTCACTCACTTGATTTGGATAATTAGAAATTTAGAATTATAAAATGAATTGTGGCTTGAAAAAAATCGAAATATTATTCGGCCTGCTGCTATAAATTCATGTGTTGAATACTATGTAAGTTGCAGAATTTCTCATGATATAAGAGTAGAAATATTGACATTTCTACGATGACAACATATATAGCAACAATAAAATTTTGAAACTGAAATTAGGTAACTGAACTCTTACAGTCATGTTGTCTATTCTATCTGAGCATAGTTGTTCGCAATTGTACATATGATAATATAATTCTGGGGAGGATTGTCCAAAAATATAGCTTGATTTGATGTTGACACTATAATTCCGTTGAATTAACGGTTAATATTGCGTCTAGAAAGGATCATTCGGAAACAATTAGTTATTCACTATCTGTAAATGTGTTAACCCTCAGGAGACGCACTTAACACACAGCAGACACACATGGGTAAGTCATACCCGTGTTCTTAATCTTTTATATTGTACGATTGAATTGATCGATTAATTTTTTTTTTATCAATTAGTACATAGTTTTTATCAATTAGTATACCTCAGATGGTGCAGAAAAAGATAATATCCATGGAATGATTATCAATGGATAAATATTTTGGATATTACAAAAAACTTGTTGGAAATGTATTGAAAACTGTGATAATATGTATTCGCCCCTGGGTGTCCCATACCCAGTGTGTATCTTGAGGGTTAAATCTACACGCGAAAATTCTCTCAGTGTTTTTCCTACTTTGAAAAAATTTAGCTAAGCCTAATTTTTCTTTCGTCATTGTTTTTCGTTTCTGTTTTTTATGAAGCTGTACTGTCAGTGACAATATCGTGCACGAGGTTAACATCGTTGCGATACGAATTTCATATATGTCGTTTATTTCAAGAATAGGCCCGCAGATCTGATCGGAGCCAACCATCGGACACAAATGATTGGCTTCCACTGGATCTACCTGCATCCCCCACGGAAAAATATATATTAATATATGTGTGACAATATATGTTACTCATATATTGAATATATATGACATGATATATTTCTCATATATTACATATATCCGACCATATATTGAAATTCGGATTAATAGTATAAAGCTAGTATGTGATGGATGA
>JABSMS010023027.1:0-10866 GCA_018902275.1 Aleiodes sp. PSUC_FEM 10030003
CATACGAAAAATCCTATTTTATCCCACTCTCCTCTATATAGATATTCTTAAAATAACCATGGACTCACCAAATAATTTTCTTTCTCACATTTATGATGATTGAGACCACCGTGAAGAGGTGCAGCACAGTGTGGTCCCTCTCTATAACCACGTGGAGGGCCCTGAATCCTTCCTTCGCAAACCAAAACTCCAAGAGCTCGGACAACACTCAATACACCTCCACGATTTCCATTCTGATTATTGGATGCGACGCTCGATGACGCCGAACCCGAAACAGCTCCAAGGCAGTGCATTCCTTTAATTAATCAATTGAATTCAATTATTACTTAATCACGCTGGCACAATTGAGTTTTTCTTCAAGCAAAGTCGATAAAGAAATCAAATTCAAAATTACCGAAGAAGCACTCGGTTAGGTCTTTTACTGAGATACTCGTTTATTCGGAATTTTCATGAAAATAAATGGTAAAATATCAACAAGCTGAGAAACATTTCAACAAATTCTGGCACACAGTAGCTTATTACTTGATAAACAAATGCGTGGTGGCATAAAATCATCGTCAGCAGAGATACTTTTTTCAAATAAATGCGCAAACCGCTCTTCGTTGTCAACAATTTCATCAAAATTAATTCCAAGTATCTTTGGAGCTTGCGCTGTATTGTCTGATAATATCATTAAAAAAGAGTGTGAAAAGGTAGCGCCAATCGAACGAGGAATCCATCAAAACAAACAAAACACTGTGGCTAAATAAACTGATATGGAACTTGCACTAGTTAATCCGTAAAACATAATAAAATAAGAGTGCTGCGTCAAAAAAAAAACAAATAATAATAATTGAATATCAAATGTATAGCTAACTATCTTCACAATTTGGAATGTGCATAGCAAGGTCGGTTTGCATTTGGCGCGTTTGCAATCTCTCGCCCACACGCCGCATCGACACGTGGAAATTATTTCTCAACTATCATTTTTTTTGTGAAAAATCTTCAATCTGAAATTTGTTTCTTTGTCCAACTTTAACTTTATGTAGAGAAAACGTTGGTAACGTGACTTAACTGAAAACCGAAGGGAAAATGACATATAAACAAAAATGCTGGCGTTGAAGGGTAAGACCAAGGGCGTACAAACAGTTCTTGAGTCAAGGGATTCGTTCACCTCAGAGCCCCAGACACAATGAGTACCAAGTTCAACGTCCCGACAACCAACCTCTATGAATCTCTGACATATTACTGGTACGCAGTTTATAAAATTGCATTGTTTCGTTACACTTGACACGACTGATGGTTCATTTTATAATAATCTTGGTGTTATTGACTTTGAATTTGAACTGTAAATTATAAAAAATAGCGTTTGAGCTTGAAATATACATTGTATTTTCATAATCATGATTAATGAAAATGAAAGATATGATAACCTCATGAAAGAAGAAAATGTTGTTAATCATACGAATATTTGAAAAGGAAATAGAACTTGTTGAGGCGTATTTATACTAACCGTCACGAAAATTTCGTACCCGATTCGCCATGCCCCTTCCTCCTCTTCTTATTCGTTTTGCCTCTCCGGTTGTTGGAGTTTTATTTATATGTATCTTGAGTCTTCTCACGTGGTTTGCCCACAGTTATCAGTGTTCTACTTGATCTTCTGTTATGGCCATTTGAATCGTTTCCTTTCATAATAACGTTTTCTCGTCTTGTTGTTGAAGCTTTTCATTCGTTTTTATTATTTGATAAAAGGAAATAATCATCGTTTCGATTGGGAGATATTCTTATTTGACTGGCTGGATGACAACAGTATATGCCTGCTTCAAAATTTTATAATTCTTTTCGTTAATTTCTCTGTTCCTTTATTATTTGTTTTTCCTCTTCTTTTCCTTCTACATACTGGACTCTGTTACTATCTTCTGTCGTTGAAACAGAGCCGTACTACCAGTCCAAGATATATGCGTTACCAAAGATAGTGTAGGAATGGTGTATGAAACTCCACATTGAATCAATTGGAATTGCCTTTGAACGTAGGCCATCAAGTAACTTCTTTTCTCCCGCTCTCAATTCTTCGTTTTAACTCCAGCATGATCCCACCCTCCTGCCACTTATTTGACTGCAATCTGGGAAGAAAATAACATTTCCATATTTTCGATTTCTGTTGTCACTAACAATTCAATCGACGCTTCAATTCTCATTATTTGTGTAATTAATTATTGAAATACAAGGAAATATGTATTTTAGAAAGTAAAAAAAATAACTAAATATAAAGTTAAATAACTGAGTGCACTTCAGTGTGTTCAGAGTAATGCTCAGTTTTAGAGTTAAATCTACCAGCCATATTTGATTTACATGTACATTGCGCAACTCGTGCGCAAGGTACGCACGTGCATCAACGATCTCGATCACGCGCAAGGACGCTTTTATCTCTTTGTTCTTTCCTTTGTGCGTTGCATTCAATGTGACAAAGACTAAGGAAGGGGTAAAGGGGAATAATACAATAATAATGCGTATATGGTACGAGCACTTAAATTAACGTGTCAAGGCTTATCGATCCGGCCTCATACGAGACCTATCTCTTTTTTTTCTTCTCTATATAAAATCAAGAAGCCCTTGATCATTTTAGTAACGGTATTTTTTTCAGAGACACCATACATCGAACCGTTAGAGAGATAAAAAAAATATCACAAACACGACAAGCAAACGATTGAATTTTGAAATAACAACAAATCTTACCATAGGCAGCGTTTAAAGCGTTTGATATTTATTGTGGTGAAGGGAAGAGAAGAAGGGGAAGAGAGATAGAGAGGGGAACTGTCGACGAGGTCAGCTGAGCTACACAGCTGGGACGAGCCCTGCAAGATGGCGGTTTTTAAACAGCTGATTTGATCCGACACGCAGGCGCACATTCTGCTTTGTTCATTTTTCTCCCCTCCATTATTTTGTTTTCATGATGCTGTCTCTGTCTTTGCTTTCCACTTATGGATGTGTACATCCAGAGTGCCCTGTCATCCTTGGTAATATAGTCATGGCTTTTTGATATATTTTAGCGCTGTAAAACTGAACACAATAAAATCAGTTTGTGGAATCTGTTGAAATCCTCAAATCGGTTCCACGTGTCATTTTTCTCTCCAATATTACATTCATACATCTATTAACATGATATTCTTTGCATATATATGTATACATTTTCATACATATTTATGGCTGTGTGTGTGTCTGTGGAATGGAAACACGTGTTACTTAAGCACGTGTCCTTTCACTGTGAAGTAAAATGGCCGTTTATTTCAACACAATTTCCAAGTCTTCTATCCCCTTTGCAGTGAGGCTTTCACTCGGTTCCATTTTCAATATACAGGAATTAAGAATCAATGCATAGGAAGATTACGATGATCATCAGCAGTAGTCTTCATTCTTGGTATTTTACTTTCTTAATCAAGAAACAAAAAAAAATTACATACAAAAGTTGGGCAGCTTGATAAGCAACAAATTCAGAGAATAAATTCAAATGAATCAATAGATTGAGAAAAGGGGCGAGGAGGAAGAGAGGAGCAAACTGGTTCTGCATTGGAGCGTGTTAATTTTTCTCTATCTCCTCTTCCTGTATTGATATTGATATTATCATTGGTTGAAACGGTGGCCACGGGAGAAAGGTAGTAACTTTTAAATGGTCTTGCTATAGCGTCTGTGATTTAGGTTAACCCGCATATTATGCAAGCCAGTGCTACTTATCCCACTGTACTGGCACCCAAGTACATAATCGTAATTCAACCACAAACTCTATGTGCAATCCAACTTGCCAACAGTCGTGAGTAGCTCGAAATATATCTATGAATACAACACGTTTCTACATTTTCCTTTCCAATTACCAGGTTGAAACGCTTTGAGTCTGTAATGTTTTTCTTTCATTCAAACATATGTTTAAAGTCTTTGGACTTGGGTCAAATGACCAAACCTGACTACAAAATGGAGATGGACATTAGAATGAATGTTCAAGGTAATGGCCTACGACTGTCGATCATTTCGAAACAAGATATTCGACAATTCACATTTTTTGTATATAGAGAACCCGGAAGTGCGTCATTTTGAAATAACAGAGACTCTACATTTACTTCGACCTTGACTACTGCAATTGATATCGCGTGGCAATATACATACCTTATTATACAATTCACTCTTTAATTAATATAATACTCTTCAAACTTGACAATAATTTTACGAATGAAAATGTCAACACTATGAGAAGAATTTGAGGAAGTATCTAACAGTGTTCAATTTCAGAGTCTTCCGTGCGCGCGTTAAAAAACTATTAAGACATGAGATAGAGAGAGAGAGAAAGAGCCGTTCAAAAAACTGCGATAAAATTGAATATTTTGACAATGATAAGAGAAAAGTTGTTGGCGTAGGTCTTGGTAATTATAAAGAATTTAAAAAAACTTTCGCGCGAGAATCCCAACTTTGGATAATCGAAAAAAATAATAATGTAAATGAAAATAATAATTAGAGGCAAAAAAAAATAATTTATATGACATATGCAAAAGAAGTGTTGGTACAGTGACAGTCTATATATTCTTTCATCAATGTAGGTCAGGTCACTTTTAAAATTTATGCCGTTTTCTGATATTTCATCGAAGGAACCCATACATTGAACAGACCGAGGAAAAAACTAAAAATAAACCTTTGGAACTTTAAAACCTCTATACTGCTCATTTTATTCATATGGAAGGGATCACGCTATTGACAAATTCAATAGATGAAAAAGTAGAAAGTAATTTTTTTCTCTCACACATCAATTTTGTAGTTTACGATAAAGGACAAAGGGAGTTTGCGCGATAACAGGAGGGTCGGTGTGACACGGATTTTGGGATGACCAAATGCATGTTAAGAAATTACACAAGCTCTGGCGACATGAGTACACTAAGTGAATGAACATGGACAAATGAGGAATAAACGTATAAAGGGCTTTCTCAAGGCAATCTTGACAAGCCATCTTCTGCTTTATGTCATCTCGGCCACTCCATTTGTCCCTGATTTTATAAAAATCACAATCTTATGCCTTCACAACTAAATTGACTCACCATCTCTGTGAGAAATGTCTATTGAGCCATTTAAATTGATGGAAAATTGACGTAAATTCAAATATGTTGGTGAATAAAATTTTATTACCAAAGGACTACTATAATCACTGACAATATGGTGTCCCATATTGAATTTCCGTACTTTCACTGTGGATTAGCTTTTTGCCTTTCTTTAATTTTTAACTATTTCCCCATCTTTCCCTTCCATTTAATTCGCATCTATCCTTTTATATCTGACTCAAATGTATCAGCTTTCTTAGACATTCCGCTCCCATAGTTTTTTGTCAATCTTCGTGGTAATTTTGAGAATAAATAAATGTAATTCTAAATTTCACTTGACATTACACGGGCAGTTCACATAAATTAATGAAAATAAGGAAGAAAGAAAACTCACCGATTTAATAATACCAGACAAAAGAGCACGATCCACCTAGTCCGGAGTCGATCTCGTGGGTCAAATCATTTTTTTTGACTCCATAGCCAAGATATTTCACTGTCTGTCAATCCAAACCAGTAGATGTTTTATCGTAAAAATCCCGGATTATTGTCCTTTTATTTAACTGAATGCAATATCTTTAGTTTTGTCACCGCGAATGGTCTCTGCTCATGCTGAATACTGAATTGCTATTGGTATTGATACACAATAATGAGTCTCATAAGCGAAGACAAAGCCCGACCTACGAACACTCCTCCGCACACTACCCGTACTATCCACTCTGCAGGTCTGTTGCCAACTGACCCAGCCACAGTGACAGTTCTCAAAGCGATGCATGTTTGCCATGCTACCATCTGCACAATTCCCTAGATTTAACCACATGCATTCCCCACATCAATTGAATAAATTATTATATTGAAATAATTATACCGTTGCTTTGCTTTCTGCATATTTTCTGGCTCAATAAAATATGACCAATAATATTTGGCAATCAACGGAATAGCCTTTTAATTGTCATGGAATAAATAAGAACTAGGATCTTTTTAGTTCATTATATTGGTAATGACCTCGATCATACGACAATCAGCTGTACTTTGTTTGGTAATTGATTCGTTCGATTGGCTCTCCACTCGGCCGTGTGAATAATATATCAATTTGTAATGTGAAACATTAAACGATGATAATTATTACAGAAGTTATCTATGAAGTTTAAAGACTAGGAAAAAAATTCTATATTCAGCATTGCCCAATTGATAATTTATTTACAAATGAACACTTGTGTGGATTTTATTTTTATGTGTTAATAATTTCAATATTATAATAAAACTGTACGAAAAAAAAAAATCTTAATAAGAAATAGTTGAATGACGAGATTGATGATATATATTAAATATAATGAAAACAACTGAGCTCGCTTGTTCATTGAGTCCATGAACGGTTGATCATTTTTTTCCTGATTTTTTAATTCCCCCGGTTACTAGTGGACCCTTCTGACCAGCTTTCTTTGCCGCTTCAGCTAAAGCCTTTTGCTGTTCCTTCTGTTTTTGTTTGAACGCCACATCGTCGTCGTCCAAGTCCTTTGCTTCTTTTTTTGGAGCTTTTAATGGTTTCTTCTTGCCACCTTCACGACCAGACATTCTGCAATAATACGTACGAGCTGATTAATGATCTTAACGTTCAACGTGATGTACATGTGAACATGGTTTATTTGAGGTTAGACCAAATGTTTAAGCAAGTAAACGTCAAAACTAATATTTGTTCATTATTGATTATTAAAATTAATTTTTTTTCGTTATAATAATATATTGAAGAAAAAATTGAAATAACTTACTTGATGTTGTGTGAAGTGAATAGTACTAGATTTACGATTAAATTTGAAAAATCCAAGTTATTTTTCTTAGTGAATGGTCAAATCGGAGCACTTGTGAATTCCTTTTTGCTTCCGAGAATTGTGTGAGAGGAGCCACTTGGCATTTCAGAGTATTCACTGACGCGTACGCGAGACTACTCCAGCAAGTGCTGTCATCTATAGCGATAACTTGATTGAATTCCAATTCAAAGAGGAGGAAAGAGCATATGTTGATTGGTTGTTATTCTGTCCTTTTTTCTGGCTCTCCAACTTTTGTGAGAGAAAAGGAATCGAAATATGATACACAAATCTGCCCTCTGTTGGAATCACACAGTATATGTGGAAAAAAAGCTGTTGCATTTTTTGTATCTGAAATTACGTCAATCACAGAATCTACCATATATTGAAAAAATGCTAAGGGAATTGAATTTAATAGCTGCTGCCTGTGAAAAAGGAGGAATTGGTATAAACGGCCGTTTACCATGGAAATTGAAGTATGTCAGATACAATATTAAGAAATTATAATTAATCATAGATTCCCACATAATATTATGACTTTTCATCAACAGAAGTGAGATGAATTTTTTCACCGAGATGACAACAAATACTAAGGATAAAGGAAAGACAAATGTGGTTCTAATGGGTAGGAGAACATGGGAATGTATTCCAAAAAAATATCGACCACTCAAGAATAGGATAAATATAGTTCTTACTAGCCGCTCATTGTTAGCATTGATTCACTAATAAAGTCACGAATTATTTGTTATTACAAGTTCCTTTAACATGTTCAATTTGTTTTGTCCTTTCAGGGATTTTGGAGACGAAGCAATAATTTGTAAAAGTATACCTGCTGCTATCGATATGATTAATAGCTCGCCATTGAAGGAAAGCGTTGAAAAGATTTGGGTCATTGGCGGAAGTGCTGTTTATAAAGTAAATAATTTTCTATCTCATTATCGGTATGGTATAATATGTATCTTGATTCTACGTACAATTTCAGGATGCGATGGGATCCCAATACTTTCACAGGCTCTATTTAACTGAGATCAAAAAATATTTTGAATGTGATACATTTTTCCCCGACATTCCAAATGATATGATCAGAGTGATGTAAGTTCTTAAATTGAGAAGAAAAGAATTCCACACAGTATAATTCCTTATCTTCTTATATATTACAGAGATCCGAATGTGCCAATGGGTATTCAAGAAGATAATGGTATTCAATTTGAATATAAAGTATATGAGAGAAAATCCTAATGTTTTTCTGGCATTAGATTGGTTGAAAGAAATAATAAAAATTATACATGGATTATGGTTTTATATTTGAATCATTGTATTTTTCACTAACAGACCCGTATTTTTCTTTCATCGGTTCAGAGAAATATAAAATCTGTTAACCGGGTGGCCACTGCATCTGTCTTCCACCTAGAACGTGCAGATGCAGATGATAAACCGATTGAGCGCCGTCCTGTCCATCATTAATGACTAAACGAAATCCTTTATCGAGGCCTTCCTGTTTTGCGACTTTCTTTGCAACATTCATCAAATGTCCCAGCACCGGCTCATCGATGTCTTCGGATTTGGATAACTGTGGAATGGCTTTCCGTGGTATGACAAGAAAATGTATCGGTGCCTGAGGATTTACGTCGTGGAAAGCCACGCACTACGAATTGAGAACAGATAATTATATATGATTTAATGAGAGTCATGCAAGTTTCAGTTGAGGTTATATTCAATTGGATAACGTACAGGATGATAATATTAAATAGAGCAAAACTAATTTTTAATTTTTCCAAGTAAGACTCACTTGATCATCTTCGTAAATGAATTTACATGGTATTTCCTTTCGCAGAATTTTACCGAAAATTGTATCACCGCCGGGAGCAGCTGATTGAGCCTTCTCGACTTCAGTGGCCATTTTTCGTATTGACAATACTCGAGTTGGTGAATTAATAATTTGCGATTGTGTTAAGATTTTCGATGCTCGTAGGAGATGATTGAGGAGCTCCATCATCAACTCATTATGCCACTATTATATCAGAATTTATTAATAATAATAATTTTTCAGTGGAGATAAAGAAAAAAAAACATTCCAGAAAATATTATTTCAAAGAGATTGCATGTAAACACGCCTTAAAAAAAAATCAAAAAAGCAGACTAGTCTTCTTTGACATTTACGGGCAAATTTTACGAGCATTTCGATGGTGAATACTAAAAAAATGAATAATATGGCTATTTGACAGTACTTCTATACCCTATCAGTGTGATCATTTTTATAGACGGTGTAATAGGCTAGATAACTTTAAAAAAAATATATGAAACTACGCATAAGAAATACATAATTTTTTTTTTCTAGAAGACCTTTACTTTTTTTTCTAGAAGAAATGAATGCTGAATCCTTTTCATTCATAATGACAAAATTCGTTAGTGCACTTTGTAAATTAAATTATTAGCGGGTAAAATGTCACATTTCCATTTCCGTGTTAGAAATGCGAAAGAGAGGTCGGCACTGTTATATTTCCAAATGCGCGCGCATCCCTCATACAGCATGTGTGAGTGTGTGTGTGTATGCGTGCGTGCGTGCGTGCATTTACTAAAGACTAAGATGGCGCTGCACTGTTTTCGGTTATCGCGGATAAGTAATAATTGATGATAAATAAATGGAAGAAAAAAAGCAGTGAATAACAGTGTTGTAACATGGGTTTGATTGATAAAAACAAGGAATATAGCTCCCGCGAGATAATAGTCAAGTTCTGAAAAGAAACGAATCATCAATGACTATTAATCAAATTTTGTTTAGAACAGTTGTGAGGTGAAATAATATATGATACTGGTGGATGCTTCTGCCTGCGAATAGTTGAGACGAATCGAATTCCCACCTGAGGAATGTGAGTCTCAGTATATATTATTTTTTTAGAGAGAATAACGAAACATGCAACGAGTTAATGACAAGAAGTAACATTGCTAACGTCACATATAAAAGACGCAACGAAGAGGACAGAGAATAATTATATTATAATAAATAAAATTAATAGAGAGGGAAGAAAAAAGATTGAGATTGAAACCTGCCAGGGAGTTCAAGGTGCTTTGTGACTTGAGTGCGGGTGACGTATGTGTATCTCAATAGACTCCGAGAAGGTGAAAATAATAACAATAAAAAGGCTAAATAAATTTAATAAAGAATTGCCAGTTAAGCGGTGGTTGAATTGCCGCGGTTGTCATTCGTTCTTTTGTCAACATTCTCGATGCGCCGTACAATTTGGCGCTCGGGTGGAGGACGACCACGAGTGCAAAATACCACCGGGAAGTAGCAACAACGTTGACGTTGTCGGCATAGCCGGCGACGAAGTTACCACTCGTGGTTGCTTCGTACAGGTACTAAGGTGGGACAAGGAGGTGCTGGAAGCACCACCCGAGAACCACCAGGAAGTATAGCAAAGAAGATGGCCTTCAACGAGGTTTGTAATTTTCATTTTCTTTTTATTCTCTCTAAATTGAGGAGAAATCTAACCTAACCTAACCTAACTCTACCTTCATTCGGCTGGCACACTGTCAACATTTTTTCCATACTCTCAGGGGAAAGAGAAAAAAGACTAAGGCAGAGAGATGAAAATTTTGCTCAGGATTCATTTATATTTCTCTTGTTTCTTGTTCCTTTCAACAAATCAAAAATTAGAAAAAAAATTATATACGCATGGTTGCGCACCGAGGGATTTGGATTCGATGCACACGCATTTTCCTTACAGCTGAGGTGTTTTTTTATTTTTTTTCCATCCTTTCTTATACTATTACACTGGAATGTGACCTAGCCTTATCATTTGTCTAAATGTTATCAGCTCCATGTAGAAATATATATTCAGTGGCGGAATAGATCCGATAATATAAGCCAACTTGCAGCGGCCCAAATAAATGTGATAAGGAGAAACAAATAAAAAAAAGTCTAATCGAGTTACTTGCGTAGCAAGCCAAACAAGTGACATTTCAATATTTATCTCCGATTATATTAGTATTATTATTATTATTTT
>JABSMS010023038.1:0-10866 GCA_018902275.1 Aleiodes sp. PSUC_FEM 10030003
TATTAATTTGTTAATCGGAAAAAATCCATTGCCAAACAAATTCCTGATTGACGCAAACTACATAGTATTCCTAGAAAATATTTTTTTCCCTCAGTGTAATTCCAAGGCTAAGGATTTATTAATTTTGCAATCGTAAAAATTAGATAAATAGCAAATTATCATTGATTATCGAAATTTAACTGCAAAAATCCACTCTCTTCAGTTGAGAATTTATCACATAGACGAATCTTCAACAAAAGATTAGAAATCAAAGGAGACGAAAAATAAATTTTTGTAAAAAAATCTCGCCCAGTGCCGTGGATAGCCCAGTTTTCGGACGATTAAGGATTAAGGAATTATCCACAGAAAGATCGTATCCGAAAACTGCGACAGCCTCCTATTCAGATGTCCCGGTATCCGAATATGTTATTTTATCAGTAGAACTGTTCTTTTATTGTTTTTTTTTAAGACTAATATTCCCCGTCAACTTATATGCGCTTATAATACACACTTTCAATCACTCTAATACTTCCATTTTGCAGTAAAATCACTACGCCGGCACAAGTGACTCTAACCTCTGCGAACAAGGAACCACTCGGAAAGCGGACTAGCGATGGTGACCGCCCCTTATATCCACGTGTCGAAATTTCCGAAGATCGGAAAAATATTTTTTTATTCCATAATACGTAGGGAAAGAAATATATTCCAAATTAAAAATAGAATTATTATTTTTTATGGAATACCAATTCAGTTAATCGTAAATTGATAACACGAAAACGGTTGACGTCCGAAAAGGGGATCCCGTCCGGAAACTGGGCCATCCACGGTATACATTGTTTGTAAAACTCATTATAGTAACTATATGTGGGAAAAAATCTCTGAGGACATATTTCAAAGACAAAAAAATGGAATCAAGGTATGGCCGAGTGAAATAGTTCAGTAGAGAAGTAATAAAACGATTCAAATGAGTGAACTTTTATTGGAAGTAAATTCTTGCAAATATTTTGAGATCTAACTAAAGGACAGAAATCCCCATAATGACTCCTTTCACACGTCTAATGCTTTCTGCAGACAAGGCAGAAGGCCTTGAAGGAAAAGATTACTCCAGAAATTAATGTAAATACTCGGCGGGTTTGGCTGCGATTTTTCCAGTCAAATTTTTAAACCTGCCGAGTATTTGCATTAATTTTCGGAGTAATCTCTTTCATCAGACCCTTGTCTGCAGAAAATATTGGACATGTGCAAGGAGTCATAATGAGGATTTCTCTACTTTTGTTAGATCTCAAGATATTTGCAAAAATTTACTTCCAATAAAAGTTCACTCATTTGAATCGTTTTATTACTTCTCTACTGAACTATTTCACTTGGCCATGCCTTGATTCCATTTTTTTCTTCGAAATATGTCCTCAGCCATTTTTCCCACATTACACGTAGTTAAATGCATCTTGATAAAAATTGGTCTTATGACAATCAAAAATAATGGAATAAATGCTGATTTTTTGGGGGGAATATAGAGTAATTCTAAATGCGATTTTTGATGAGAATTTAATAATTATTAGAAGAATCTTTTTGTTTTATATATGAATGTTTTCTTCAATAAATAAAAACATGCTCCAAATAGTTATGGAACTTAAATCCAAAATCGTGTTTAAAATTACTCTGTATACTCAAAAAATTTCAGAATTCCTTCACCATTTTTTACGAGAATAGAATTAATTTAACCATTATTAAATTACATGTATTTTTATTCATTAATTTTCTCCATCAATAACTTCACAATTCTCCCAGAAATTTCATTGATTTTTTTTATCATATCATAAAGATAATTCATTGGGTTTCATTATTTTTTAAAAGCGCTTTACGATCTCTTCAATATTACTCAAAAACTTCAATGAAGAAAAAAAAATCATCAATTTTTTTATTACATGAATTATTCCCAATTTATTTCTAACAGAGACGGATTTTTCAATCGAATGGAAATCTCATCAAAAAACATAACCTCCCAAATACAAATTTTTTAATAACTATAAATTAATATAAATCAACAAAATTACCATTCTCCAAAGCTTCTGTACTGAACAAGCACTGTTTACCAACTCCAAAAAATCCAAATTTATTAAAAATCACCGTTGAATTACGTGAAAAAATAGACGAATTCACTGCTCTCACAATCTGTCCACCGAGAACGGCCATGTTTCTCCGAAATCTGTATTGCCGACCGGGCAGATTGACCTCGCAAAATTTCAAATTTTTCCCAAAATTAAAAAAATTTTCATCCACTATAAAAATCTTACGAAATTATTGAAATTTCGGCGAACTATAATTTTCCAAAAACTCAAGAGAATTTTCAATCAAAAAAAATTATTATCTACTTATCGACAGGAACAGACCCGCGACTTACAAATCCATTGAACTTCATTCTTTTTAGGATTCAACAAAACCACTTCCAACTGGCAAAATTAATTCAAAAATTCCAACAAATTGAATTGAAAATCGTTAACTGAAATGAACAAAACAATTGAAGAATTAATCAGCATTCCTTTGAATAAATTTAAAATAAAAATAAAGAATTAAATTGAAATTTTTGATTAATTTTTTTCCCCCTCAATTTTAGATAAATCAAATAAATTTCTTGAGCAATAAAAAACCTAGGAACTTCATTTACTTCATTCGACAAAAACCAAAAAAAAAAAAAACAAATGAAGTGAAGACTAGTTTGAAGTGCGCAGAGGCAATGCGAAACATCTGCGTCCTCCGCTCTTTCCACGGAAGCGTAACGAGAAAGCGATTTTATTCTTCAAAAAAAGTTGAAAAGTATCACAAAAAAATCAAAAACATTTAATTAAATCACTGAAGATAATAAAAGCATTGACTCTGATAATATTTATCCAGCAATAATCAATTTTAATCGATGAATTTAATCGTATATAAAGGTGTGTGTATGAGGTTTATTAATGTGAATTTGTAGTTGTGTATTTGAAGAGCGGTTCGCCTGTGAACGATAAGCTGTGACGAGCATCATGGCGGATACGGAAACAGAACCAATGTCACGATTACTCAAGATTGCTAACAAATTCAACTGTTTTTATCTGTCAGGTAATTCTTTCAAAATTTCATCAACTTCATTGAGAATTTTAATAGTCATTAGTAATTAATTGTGCAGTTAAAATAGCGCGAAAAAGCTGTCGAATGTTTTTTTTTGAAAAGGGGTGGGAAGATATTGATCTCGAAGGTTGTTGTTTTTTTTTCAACGAAGAATCATCGGAACAATTCAGCGATTTATTGAAAAATAGTTTTTAATAATTAAGAATATTATTCTCCATTCTTTGGGGATGCTTTCTTCATTATTTCGAGTGCGGAAGTGAAAAATGGAGGTGTGATTTTTTTTTCATATGGTAAGGGTTGTTTTGCCAATTTTCAATTTACAATATTTGGAGATATTATTGTTAATTGAGGATTTTCAGTGATTCGATTAGTTTTAGTTACTTGAATTTGTGAATTTTGGAGGCAATTCAAGGCCGGGATTAATGCTAATGTATAAATAGTAGAATTTGGCAATTGGTAATTGGTAGTTGGCAGATAGACGATGTCAAGAGGCCAACGGATAATGATAATTTTTAAGATATTTTTTTTTCAAGTTAAATCTCGTGAGTTCAATTGATTTTTTTTTTGGAGTTAAATTCAGAAAATTATTTTTTGCAGGATTTCATGCAGGCAAATGCAGGGCATTTGTCGTCGATGGCCAACAGGTGGGCCTGGTACGGCCTGATGTGATGAAGGAATTATTAAATTACCCACAAGTAATTTTTTCTCCATTTTTAATTGTTTTTTTTTTAGTGAATTTAGTCGAGAGGTGGAGAAATTGGATGAATCCATTTTAAGATCAAATCACTTTTTGCAAAACATCTCGGAATCGATGAGAGATAGGGAAATATGCGCAGAAACCTTTTTTGTGGATCTTTTCTTCCTCTACAAAAAGAGTCCTACCAAAAAGTTCGGTTTCGCCAACAGATTCCGAGTTATTCAACAAAGAGTGAGAGGAAATTTATGAACCGAGAAAAGTTAATTTTTCTTTTCAATCCTTTTTTTCAGAATATCTCGGAATCTATGGAAGATATCAAAAATTTTGTTAGGAACTTTTTTGGAGCTCTTTTCTTCCTCTACAAAAGAAGGTTCTAACAAAAATTTCGGTATCTCCAACAAATCCCGAGTCATTCAACGTACAGTGAGTGTCGAATTTGTGAACCGACGACAGTTGATTTTTCTTTTCTATTATTTTTTGAAGAATATCTCGGAATCTATGAAAAATATCAACATTTTTGTGAGGATCTCTTTTGTAGCTCTTTTCTTCCTCTACAAAAACGGTATTGATAAAAATTTTCCTATCTCTCACCGATTCCAAGATATTCCAAAAAAGCAATCAAGTTTCTTCTTTTTTCAACTAAAATAATTAATGTCCTCTCAAATCCAGGTATTTCAAATTCAACCAGACTGTGTACAGTTGAATCCAGCATTTCGCGGTTACGCTGAAAGAAGTGCACGTGTAGATGAAGTATTAAGAGAATGGAAAGCCGTTGGTAAATTTATAACACTTAGAGGATGGAGGGAAGAACGTTACGAGGTACGTGCACAATTCAATACACCACCGCTCTTGGAGATGGATCGATCAGCGACGTGTGAGTATTAGGAAAAGAAAATGCAATTTTCTCATTTTTTTTCAATTTTTTTTAAAAATTCATTGAATTTTTTTTTCAGCTAGGTTTTCGTGGAATATCTCGTAAATAAACAAAGATAGGGAAATTTTCATATAAACCTCTTTTGTAGCTCTCATTCTACTCTACAAGAGGGGTCTACGAAAATTTTCCGATCCTTTACTATAATTTTCTCAATATGTGTTTTTCTTCTTATTTCGTTTTTTAAATTTATTTGTACACTGTTAAAAAAAATGAAATTTCATGGACAATCTGATGGTAATTTTCACGAGCGTGACATTTAATTTGTTTTGATGTGAAGATAATTATGAAATTTCAAGGTTTAGGTAACATTCAAGAGAATTCATGAGTCTCAAGTAGAAGTGAAACCGGGAATTTCATCACTCACCTGAATTTTCAAATGGACATGGATATTTTGTTACTTTTTTCTGATTTTTTTCTGATGAACAGAATTTTCACGGAATAATTGAACTGAAATCCACAAATTCCATCAATGTTCCATTGGAAACGAATATTGAGAACCACAATTAACCAATTTTTTTTTTTTTTTCCCTGAATTTTCCGTGATTTAACAGAATTTTCATGGAATAGTTCAACTGAAATTTACATGTTTCATTGATGTTCTGGTAAAATTATCTGAAAATTTAAAACTTGAATAATGATCTTGAGATTCCCTGGATTTTCAGTCGGAGTATGACTTGTTTAAAATTTTCCGGCATTTGGGGCGAAAAAATTGGACAGCATTTTTTAACCGTGTAGACTTTTCATTCGTAATTTAATTGTTCATGAAGTTTTGTTCATCGTTCTTATGACAATCGCTGATCTTTCATTTCGCCATTCAACAATTTTGCCTTTATTCTTATCAATTAAAGATTGCTCTTTTTATACAGCGATTATAAAGTGTGGAGAGATTTTTTTTTTTTACGTGAAGTCGATGGAATTTGGAAATTTTAATAGTTTCAGCGGATAACCAGAAAAATTTGAGGCGGAAAAGAATGTAATACAATCCTCGTCAGATATACAGTTAACGAGTTATTCAAAAAAGTTTAAAGTTTAAAGATTTTTTTTATTAACACGGATAACAATAAACTATGTACATATTTACAAAGTTATTCAAAAAATTATTTTGAATTAAAAAAAATTCTTGAACATAAATTACAATAACAGCTTAACAAATATTTACATGTTATAACTAAAAATTTATGCACATAGTTGCTGAGCCAAGACTTTGACATATATTTAACTAGTTTCTCGGGGATTCGTAAAACCAGTGTGAGGGGAGTATGTTCATACGTTCTGAAGTAGGGAAAATATAAAAACGAAAAACTCTATAATAGAAAAAATTCTATAATGTTATTCAAAAAACTATTTTTTCTCAAACTTCCAATTTTTTCCATTATCTTATTATTCTCATTATCTCATTATTATTATTTCGGATTAAATTTTCCCGGCTATCCAATAGGATCATCGAAATTTTAAAAATATAAAAACTCCATTTTTCCAAAATACAATTGTGTAAAAATAAACGTTTCGTTCATCGTTCTCATGCACTGAGAGAAAAACAAAATTTTGATAAGTGATTTTTGCATGAGTCAAGAATATTTTTAGTTGAAAATTATCAACAAATAAATTTCTTGAATTAAAAATGGTTAAACTTGAATTAAACACATTTGTCTCACAATGAGATGAATGTATAAAATCTAAGTAGAACCCATTCCGATTCAGGGAACTTTTTCATCCTGCCATTTAACTATTTTTCATGTATTTTCATTGATTAAAAATTGCAATTGTTAGCGACTGTCCAGTGAATCAATCCCGAATATTGCCGGATTTGAACGAACTGGACGCGGGCCAGTGTTCGTGCAGTCCGGACGATTGAGAAACTTGCGATCAAAGGATCGTAGGGTGCAAACGTGAATTGAAAACGTCCAAAACGATTACGAAAAGTTATACGCGTATTACGAAGTTGTCACAGTTGAATTTACATTAAGTAACATACATTCTTTTCTTTCTTAATTAAATCGATTAAATTTATTAATTACGCGTGTTCTTTATTCAACACGAAACCATCCTGAAAATCATTCTACGAGTGAATTACTGGGAACATTAATTTCTAAACCTCAGAACCAGTACGATTTCTAATACAATAGAATTTCTCAAAATTTTGAAAATCCGAAAACTTCATTCTTCCAAAATCCAAAATTAAAAAAAAAAATTAGTCTCTATTAGTTTACTCAATATTCTGCAACATTGGAATTTTCTTAACATTCTCATGATTCAATATTTTTAAATTTTCAATCAATTTCTTTTCTCCAATTTCAGGTTTATTTGGCATAAAAAAATATGGAGTAGACATAAATGGTTACGTAATGGATCCAGTAAAGGGATTATCAATTTGGCTACAAAAACGTAGTCCAAATAAACAAACCTGGCCTGGTTATTGGGACAATATGATTAGTGGTGGATTGAGTGTAGGTTTTGGTATTAATGAAACAGCAATTAAAGAAGCTGGTGAAGAGGGTAGTATACCAACGAATTTATTAACAAAATTGAAAAGTGCTGGCTGTGTATCATTATTTTTTGAAAGCGAGAGAGGCCTATTTCCAAATACTGAATTTGTTTATGATCTTGAATTACCACCAGACTTTGTACCAAGCAATAGTGATGGTGAAGTTGAAACATTTGAATTATTACCAGTTAACGAATGTATTGAGAGGATATTGTCACCTAATTTTAAAACTACATCAATTCCAGTTGCCCTTGACTTCTTAATTAGACATGGATATATTACCCCAGAGAATGGTGAGCGAAATTAATTATTTTTTAGACAATTTTAGTAATTGAATTCACAGTTTTACCTCGATAATTTAATTTTTATCATTGGTTTTTTGACAATACCTCGGAATCTATTAGAGATAGGGGAATTTTTATAAGGACCTTTTGTATGCAACACAATTTAAGCTACAAAAGAGGTTTTCAAAAACAATTTGCTGAGGATTATTTTTGGAGTTGTTTAAGAAAATCAAAAACGAACGTGAAATTAGATTTTAATTTGAATGTTCTTTTCAGTTTTTCGAAAATATCTCGGGGAATATGAGAGATAAAAAAAAATTTGAATATGATTTTTTTTTGTAGAAAAGAGTTAGCTACAAAAGAAGGCATTGTGGAAAGAACAATTACTTCATTTGATTTTTGTGGAATATCTTAGAAACAAAGCGAAATACGGAAATTTTTATGAAGACCTTTTTTGTGAAGCGCAATTTGAGCTACGAAAAATGTCCTTACAAAAATTTTGATATCAATTATTTTCGGAGCTATTTACAGAAAACCGGACGAATGTAAAATTAGATTTTAAGTTGAAAGTAATTTTTTCGTTTTTTCGAGAATAACTTGGAAACTATGAGACATGGAGAAATTTTGAATAACATTTTTTTTAGCCTTTCAAGATCTTTTACTTCTTACCTTTAGAGCTACAAAAACGGTTTTGATGAAAAATCCCATATCTCTGTTAGATTCCGAGATTTTCAAGCAATAAGATGAACTTTTCAAAACATTGCGATAAAAATTACTTCACTTGGTATTTCTGGAATATCTCAAAAACTAAGCGAGATAGAGAAATTCACATTGAATCCTTTTTGCAGAGCGCAATTCGAGCTATAAAAAAAGTTCCTACAAAAATTTGGATATTTTGATTTTTTTGAGTTATTATTTCCAAAAAACTGAGGACGAATGTGAAATTAGATTCTGAGTTGAGAATAGTTTTTTTTAGTTACTCGAGAATATCTCCGAAAGTATAAGGCACAGAGAAATTTTGGATTGAACCTTTTTTATGCAGCAAAGTTATAGCCAAAAAAACGTAACGACAAAAATATTTCTGTCTCTTAAATGTCGAGATATTTTATGAAAACTGACAGTGACCCCAGCTCATTTACTCTGTATTTTCATTTTTTAAATAATTGAAAGTTTTTTAATTCGAAATTCAAAGTTTAAATTGCGATTAAAATTACCTCCCGAAACTCCACTTTTTTGCAATTAATCAAAATATATCTGAGATTTTTTTTTTCAGAACCGAATTTTTTAGAAATTATGGAACTTCTCCACGTACCCCTTCAAACCATGTACAAGTATGTGCAACAAAAAAAAAATAATAAAATTGCTGCCAATGGTGAAACCAATGACACTCTATAATGAGCCGAGGATTATTATTATTTTTCTTAATTAATTAAAATAATTGATTAGATTTTAATCTCAATTTGAGAATAATCAATTGAATTTTTCAAAGGAATTATTGAGAAAAAAAAGACATAAAAAAAAGAAAACAATTAAATTAAATTAATCCCTGAGGATTTTAACGATGAGTTCAATTAATTGTGGAATTAATATATTAAGTTGCGTGGAGGATGAGAATCATGTGATTAAACTTAAGCAATCTTTATCCGTTTAAGTAATTCAATAGCGAAGAGGTAAAATGAGATTCAGTTGATTTTTAATTAATTTTGTTTTTGGAAAATATTTCGGAAACTAAGTGAGATAATTTTTTTTTCATAGATAACTTTTTCTGAAAGAAGTGTCGTGAATAACGATGAAAAGAGTAGAGGAACGTGGTGAAAGATGGACACAGGGGGTAAAATGGACAGTCATAGAAAATGAGGAAAATTATGGTAATAATTTCAGTGAATTGAAGCGATTAATAAATGATGAAATTAACAGACATAGAAAAAAAATGATTTTGAGGTAAATTGAAGCCTAAAGTTAAAAGATTTTCACATTTTTGCTTTGGAAAGCCCGGAAGAATTTATATCAGAACCATGCAAAAAAATTGGATTTCTTGATTTTTGGCAAAAAAAAATTTCTCCAAAATCTAAGACTTCGGTTTTTCTCTTCAATTGTATTTTCTAAGGATAAATTTGGTTGTACTTAATGCAACGAGTTGAAATTGTGTTCAAATGAACGATGGCTGCATTTCCTATGGATTTCACTGGTGACAAATGAATTTGTGAGTAATGAAAACTATTGGAAGTAGAGTGAATAGACCAGTGAATGAACGATTAAGATCGTTACTTACTTCAGAAATAATTAAAATAGTTGATGATCGCTTGAATTGAAGATTATATTCATCATAGTTCATTCGAAATTGGAATGTCGACTTGAATAAAAAACTAAATATTCTCTCATTTGAAAAAACTGAAAAACAATCATTTAGTACAAAAACCTGAGTTTGGCAATCAATGAAATGATGATTTTTTGAAAAATTTCGCTTAAAAGTAGGAAAAAACCCGGAATTATTTCCCAGGAAATAATACTGAAAATGATTATTTTATTTAAGAATAAGCGTTGTTCATTCAATTATACTCGTTCATTCATTGGCTGCCTTAGATTTTTTATATGGATGGATTAATTTTTTCACGAACTATCGAAAAATTGTGACAAACAATGTTCCCACAAATTTTGTATCTCTCAAAGATTCCAAGATATCTCGCAAAAACTGAAAACTGACCGAAAATCAAGAGTTCAAATTTCTTTCTTACATTCTTTTGCAAATATCTCCGAAACGACCGGGCTTACGAGAAAATTTACAAGACCTTTTTTTGTAGAAAATGAAATTGCCTACAAAAAAGGTCTCCTGATGAATTTGCATTAAGCTCATCGTTCTCGAGATATTCTCGAAATAGAGTGAATCTCGCTTTGTCTCTTCGTCGATGAATTTATTGATGGAAATTCTAAATATTCTTTTTTTTTAAGTAAAAAGAATACTTCCAATTTTTTCTTGTTCCAAGGAGATTTAAGAATGATCTATGTTTTTTTCCTACTTTTTTACACCTCAGAAGTATAAAAGGAGAATTCAATAATTATAGAAAAAAAAACATTCCAAGAATAGATGAATAAACATTTGTTTTCTCTCCTTCGTTTTTTGGATTATATGACAAGAAACATGAAAGGTTTTCTTTAAATTACAAGCACAAAATCATTTGTACTTAATTTATCTACAGATATTGACTAATTTATTGTTCAATCGTTTGTACTATTCTTCGTTGAATGTATTCATGAACTGAATTCATTATTTATTGTTGTATCAATTAAAGGGAAGAGGAAAAAAAATGAAGAATTCACTTTTTTAACGAACTTACAAAAGCAATGAATTTTTTTTTTTAATAAGTTAAAAATTATTTGAATT
>JABSMS010023039.1:0-27919 GCA_018902275.1 Aleiodes sp. PSUC_FEM 10030003
TTTTGGAAAGGGGGACCCCTTCAAATCTTGACCAAAAAACTCGAATTTTCTAAAATATCAAAAAAATTAATTTTTACCCATGTTTTCCACTCGAAATTTCCTCAGCTTTCGAATGGAACGATCAAAATAAACCTATCTTTGATATTTCCGTAGTATTCTTGCAATTTTCATAATATATAACATCAAAACAAGGGTGTGTCCATTTTACCTCTTGTGTCCATTTTACCCCACCTTCCCCTATTCAATTCGAATCTAGTAAATTATGAACGTTAGTTGTAAGGGATGGAAGTTTCAATTAATGAACCAAGAATTCTCGATCCTTAAATTAGTACACTGGGCCTTTCCACTTTCCGAATTTAGTTTTTTTCGCGAATATCTCCGGTTTCAGTGACCGTGATGTAAAAACTGAAAACTAATTCGAAGGTGAGTATATTCTCCATCGATTTTGGTAGGCTCAAATTATTTTTCCATGATCCTCAAGAGAGTAATAACTCATTTTGTGATAATAAGTCTCCCAATATTTTTCCTCAGAGAAAGACTAAAACGAATAGAGAACGTTCTAAATCAATAGAAAATGAGCTCACCTTCGACCTCGTTTTTCATTTTTTGCGTTTCATCATCTGGTACCGGAAATATTGGCAGAAAAAATTAAAAATTTTGAGAATGGAAAGAGTTAGGCCTTCAATTCTCAAAAAATTCCCAAAAATCAATTCTGACAAAATTCTATCACAAACGTTTTTGTCAATATGTTCGTCTTACTCAACTTTTTCTACTGAGAAACAGGAAGAGCTATTTATAATTCATCCAGTGAATATTATTAATCCCCGGGAAATAAACCTTCGAAACATGAGACCATAATGGAATGAATATTCACAATCTATGTCAGAATTAATCAATAATTCATACAATCACATTGTAATGTTCGAATAGTTAGCTGTTAAGTCGCTTCTGTTTGACGATACATGTGAAAATGAAACTCGCAAGCGGATTACTCTGAGGCTTACCGGTGGTAGGTAAAATCGTTCTGGTAGGTTGTAGAGGAATGAGGGAGGATGGAGAGTGCGAATCCTGACCCTTGACAAAGTTTTCATAGTACCATTAAAGTTTCGCCCACCATTGCCTCTCCAGAACATTGGTCGTTGTGGCCATTGAAGAGAAGGCTCCTTCGTGCTTCGGTGAAGAAGAAAAACAACGTCTGATAAAGAAAAAAGGAGACGAAAAATGCGAAAAAAACGAATTGGTTAAGTGTGAAACTTTTGCTACAGAGGATGGAGTTTTATACTCACTGTTCATTACAATGAGCATTCAATTGTTCACAATTACTCTTTATTTTCTGCAAATATGTTTGCTCTGATACGGACAATTGGTTCAATTACATGAAATTGAAGTGGTCTCAGGTGGGAGTCAGATAAATAATGCAAAGACGTGATCACAACGGGCTGAATGTGGACGGAAATAGAATTTTCAAGGATAGGGTGTTAGTGCAACTTCGTAGAAAGACCAATGGGGATATGAACCTATATGAGGCCCTATGGAGGTCAGGACCCAGGGACCACAGGCGGCTGTTCGCCTGTCTGGCTAAGTTGATATAGTGCCCCAAGAGATGGTCAGTCTTCTACCTATATTTTTGTTCAGAAAACTGGCATTGAATTATGATATCGTTGGGCGTACCGCAAAAACTAACTTTTCTTGGCTGAGATTACTTCGATGATGATCGTAAAAGAAGTTCGAATATATCCGTGTTTCAATGCTATGACAATTGAAATATTTCTTTTGCTTTGTTTAATCAATTCAAATGGTATTATTGGTCATCAACGCTTTCGCTAATGAGTTTTGACTGAACAAATGGAGAGAATATTGGATGTATTGGTGTATGTCTCTTTCGGCTTTTAATTCGCTGATGTGTTCGAATTGATAAATTAATTTACCTCAAAATATTCATGAATAACAAATATATTGTTTATTTTGCTTTCTATCAAAATTTTACGCAAGAGACATGTACTTAGTCGATAATTCGCTTTTCTTTCCCCAAATTATGGACGGAATAATAATCAATCATCTCATTATTCTCAAATAAATATTCATAAAATATTTTTATCGATTGAGATATTGTGAACGCAATAGGTACATTTAGCTCAGATAATTGAAATTAAACTTGAGTTTAATGAAAAAAATTGTTGGTTGTGGAAAGGTTCAAGTCCCAGAATATTTTATTACGGTTGGTGGATTAGGGGAGGGTGACGGTTGAGTTTTAGAAGATGAATTTTGTATTTTTCCTTTCGGTTTTATGGGCGGTAGAGATTAGTAAATTCGGAGGAACTTCGATTTCCCTCTGTTTTTATGGGAATCCCGGATACTTACACGAGGAAAATTGTGTAGAATATTTCCCGGAACCTTAAAGATGAAGAATGAGATTTTTGGAACGAAACAATTTAAAGTCTCCTCCATTCCATTCTTTTCATTGAAACATATTATCGCGGAGAAAATGAAATAAAATCGGAATGAAATACTTCAATTGCAATAAATATATTATCTTTATTACTTCAGAAAAGTTATAAGTTAATTAGTACTTTCATATTCATTTCTCATTTGACTCTAACTCAAAGTTTTAGAAATAATAGCCGGCGAACACGAAAACATTGTACTCATAACATTCAAAGCATCTTCTTATTGAATTAATTATAAATTTATCCGGGTTAGTATTTCTCTCTGAAATTCTGTTTATTTCCACGCTCAACAACAAACATACAACCACAATGCCGCAAAATGAATTTACTTCGTACTTTGTTTGATTCTACCACAGAAGTGTTTTTACACTTCAAATAATATTGTTGGAGAAAATACGTAAAAATCATAAATAACGTTGCCATGGAGAAATTGAATTGAATTCCTTTTCTCTTTTAAATTCATAAAAAAAAATAATTGAATCATTCAGTTAAATCTCATTATATTGATAAAATATTGGGAATTTTTATAAGCTCCATATAGACCGAAGAATGTAGCATTGTTGGAAAATCTCAAGTATTCGGAGGGAATGACAATCGGGCAGTATTCCAAGTTTTGAGCTGTTTTTATCGGTACACAAAATATTCATAAAAGATCCCAAAACCAGAAAAGTTTATTCGTGGCACGGACAGTGGTATGTCGTGAGATTATAAATGTATCTCTATTCCCCTAGCCCTATATAGATATAAAAATTTGGCATACTGGTGGAGAAGGCGTGAGAATTTTATTTTCTGGGTCAGTCATCTATTGAACTTTAACGCCTCTCACACAGTCGAAAATTCATTTTTTTTATTCATCTATATTTTTTTCCAATCTTATTTATACAATCACCTACGTAATCCTGGTATTTCATTGCATTTTTTTATTTTACAGTATTCACAATTCCATTCGTTTTTTCACTGTCTGTTCCAACTTGTTTCACTTGACACTATCCGCATATTTCTCTCACACCGTTGAACACTGCGTTTTTTCTCTCCAGTCTGCTTGAATTTCACCATGGGAATGCTTTCAAAATCTCGACATTCTGCATCTTCAACATCGTGGAAACACTTTTACAACCCTATACGTTTATTCTCTACAATTCAGGCTGTGACAATTGTATGAAGACATATAACTTCCAACTGGTGCTTCAGTGAAAAAATATACACAAGAGATAAATTTTGAAGTTGAAGCCTAAATTATTTGCCTGATTTCCTTGAATTTGAATGTTAAGAAAATACGAATAAATAAAAAAGAAAGCACTCAAAAAAGAAAACAAACAAGAAAAACACAAGCATACACCGTCATCTTGCGTAAATCTTGCTCTGCCTTTCCGTATGAAATATAAGATGTGGGACACGCCAAGTGCTTGCATAATAAAGTAAGGCGAATAGTCCGAAGGAGAACGAAGACGTCAGCTGTTTCTCCATCTTGCTCTATTCACCCTACCACGAAGAAGATTTCGCTCGTTCCTGTTTCTCTCTATCAGCTTTTACCAGCTGAATGTATATCATCAGCAAGCTAAAACATTTTTGATACGCTGAATGTAGAATATCGCTCCATACCGAGGATCATTCCACCGTGTGTTTGCTTAGGAATTTACGTCAGCATTGTAGTATCATTGCTATTTGATTCAACAAGAAGCCACCTCACAATATTCAGAATGATGATGATGGCCGTAGTACTTAGTGGCACAATTGGAGGCGGCCGCAGTTGGAGGCTTCAGGGAAAGCAGTGATAATTGGCTTCATATACAGATGAAACTAGGCAATTCCAATATTCTCCTCTAAAATCAGCATTGATCGTTGCATAGTCAGAGAGTCATGTCGTCATCATTATTCCACATGTGGACCACTGTCTCTCATTCACTAATTCAATTATGCCAGCAAAACCCATGGTACATGGGTAGATAGACTAGTAGTATTTTGAGGCAAAGCTCTCTGACGTGTACTACAACACTTGTAGAATCTGCATTTGACGCCTCCCACAATCATAGGTCCAACTTCATCTGTGTGTACAATTTCATTTGAAAAGCTTCGGTAGGTCTATATACCAATTGGTGAATTGATCCAGTAGAATCAGTTGGGTCTAGTGTTACACATGCCGAAAGGGAATACAACATGGAAGAGCCATTTCAATTTTTTTTCCAACAGTCTGTGTATGTGTATTTTTTAACGTTACTTGGTAGTCAGCTTACCTACAAAAAAAACTATTTCAATCTGGAATACCAAATCGAGTCACATCAATTCATGATTTTCCCTTTTACAAACATATCTATGCATATAGGTTTATGTGAATAGAAAACCTCTGACTCTTTCTCCACACAAAAGGGAATAACAAATATTGAAACTTGTATTCTCTAAACTTTAAAAGTTAATCACTGTAAAACAGAATACGCTGATGATAAAACGGATTATTTCTCCGATACAGAAAAATCGAAGGGAAAAATAAAACTTGGTGGGCAAAATAAAGAAAGAAAAAAAAATAGTCAAACAAAACGCGACAGTTTAATCCGATATCCAAAGTCAACGGACGGATATATCAGACAGCCAGTCTCGCTCATGATCCACACTGTACAGATATATATCGTGTAGCATTGAGCTTCGCACTAGAGATGAAAAACAGAAAAGGTGGGTCAAAAAGTTACGTTCGATAAGCTGAAACATTTTTACTCCAAAACATGAATCGTTCTTTATCTGACGTGCGGCAACATTTTCATATAAATCTCTTACTTCGTGCATATTGTGCTTTATGAGAATCAGATGTAATTAATCTGGTTGAGGTTAATTATGCAATAACTTAAAGAAAACATCTTTTTAGGGAACATCAAGCGAAAAGCGCGATATATATATCTGTATAATGCCATTGTACCATCTATTTCATCGTATTTAACGTGGGCTTAATCTTCTTAATGTTCGATAGAAGATGCAATGTGTATTTGCAACAATTAGGTTTTCGAAACTTGGTACATACTAGTAATACTGATGGTAATAAGCTCTAAGCTCAACATCTTTGAAAGGAAGAAGTTGTATACAGTAGAGAAACTCGCTAACGATGTATTCAGGGTAATATCGTGGTTTTTGGTATACGCATAAAGATTTTCAGCAGATGGCGCACAATATTGCATACGGAGGTTTAATAATTTTCGGTGATTTTTTTTTGAATAATTTCTTCAAGTAGAATTAACTTGAGATATTATAGAGGAGTTCGATTAGTAATAGAGAAAGAAGCGTAAATTGTTAAGTCAATTCTTTATATTTCATCAATGATCTCACCCAAATTGCTTCAATTTATGCAAAAACATTATTACGCTTATCAAAAAAAGTGTCCTATGCTTTGCGTTTGATATTTTTGAAGTTTTTTAATTTCAATTCTTTGTGTATTGAATTCGTGAGTTCTGAAAAGATGGAAATGACTCCTATTCGAGTTTTAATAAGTATTTTTCCATAATTTTACCGGAAAGTTTTGTTTTCTAATTTGTGATATTTTATCCCCGCCACTGCAATTTTCAACAAGTTTTATTATTAATATTTGATAAACGGTGTAGCGAGGAATTCTGAGAAAACTATTCAAAGTCTATTCGAAAAAATGGAGGGTTAGCGGAAGAAGCCAAGTCCTGGATAATACCTTAATATAATTTCAGTGAGACAAATTTAACTCTCTAATTTCATTCTCATACTTTCTATCTTCATTTCCAAATAGTTAATTATTTTTCTCGACTTCCCGCAGTCGAAGATAAGAGAGATTAATGAATCATGCCGTTGGCTCTATATGTATATACCAAATGCACTGAGTTAATTAATACTTGCCAGTAACACGAGCCACAACTGTGTGTTCCACGTGAAAATTCAGGGATAAGCTCTTTTGGTAAAGATTCTTACAATAACTCATTCGTGTTTCCTGCATGCAAGAGCAAAATCTTCCCAGTCGTAGGCTACAGTTGTTACCATGGAAGATTGTCAGCAACTAGTTTCTATTATTCACATGACTACTAGCTTACGTTAAATTGCAATGACTGCGTTCTCTATCTTCATGAATGTCGAAAAGGACACGCTAGTTCTCAAGAGAACAAGACTAAACAATGGCTCGGCTGCAGATAGAATGTTGGATAGTCGTAGTGAGCTAGATACGTGAAGAGCATTGTATCGTCCTGAGTAGATACTAGTAACAATGGCCTGCATCGTAATAATAATATGACAGATAGACGTGTAATTATCTTTGGTAGCCTGGGTGTCCCTGTCCATTGTCTATCATCTTGCGAATGTTTGTCCACTTCCACACGTAATCCAGAAGGCTTATGAGGGCTGAATAATTAATCCCTTTCAGTACTAATGCTTTTACATTTTTTAATTGGCGGATTGGTCAAAATTGTACTCATGTTGCCAATTAAAAGACCTCGTTAGTGTCATCCGGAATTTATGTTTCAATTTTTTTCGTTTCTCATCCATCATTCCAATTAGTACATACCATTCAAATAATAATTATTATGTCACAGTGATAATGCAATTATTGAATTGTATCAATTTTGTGTTATTTCTGGACAACTTGATCTTTTTATAATAGGATTAAAATTGTCAGTTTATTGTTTTTCTCGAGATCGGAGTGATGACACTGAATTTCCAGATTACAAGTGAGCGATTTCTTTTTTTGTTAGAGACGAAAGTTCCCTCATTCTCAAATTTTATTGTGTTTTCATGTTCAACAGAAAGAAACGGCCCTTCAACTTTCTAGATTGGGTTTTGATGGATTTATTGCCGTGTCTAACAGAATACAAGAGTTTTCCTTATTTTCGAAGGATGTTCGAGATATATTTCTAAGTTGTTTTTTTTCATCCTCACACTTTAATCTTTTTCTGGATAAATGATAAATTTCGAAAGAACAGAAAGAAAAAAAGTAAGGAATTCAGGGACTACTTTGTAACATATAGATTTCTATCCGACTACAATTGTTTCGTTTTTAGGAATTATAAAAAAAAAGTCTTATAAAGTTATGTTGCTGCACATTAATTTTGAAAAGAAAAACCATGTGATTGTTACGAAGTAAAAAGTTTGCAAAGATTAACGACTTTTCAACACAGAGATCGCAATCGGGACATTGAAATCTTTTATTAAAAAACTTTTTCATTTTGTTATGCATAATTTTGAGAATATTATTTACTTTTAGTAACATTTCTACAACTTTCTATAAAAACTTGCTTATTGCTTATTTTGATTTGAGTAAAATTTCTACGACTTTCCATTAAAACTTACTGCTTGAATGTAAAATTTTGTGAAGGGATTTGTAAGGATTAACGTGTTTCGATTCGAGGAACTAAAATAGACCCTTTGAAACTTCAGCTTTACTGTTAAAATCCAAATATTGTATATTTCCATACCAACTGAAAAAGCTTATAACATATAATCTCTACGAATGAATTAATTGAAATGTTTCAATAGATATAATACAGCGCAAATTACCTTTAATATTTTTAAATGAATGGATCCTCATCAAGCATTTATCATTAGTTTCATCAATGAACTATAATTACCACTTTTCCCCTAGTGGCAACGGGAGGAACAAAAAATTAAAAAACTTTTCTGGGTACTGACATTGCCTGTATATATCAAAGTCCAAAAATGAATTCAATATTCCCTTTAGCTATCGGAATAGCTTCAGTGCACAATGCATAAAGTTGTAAAATGCCGGTAACATGTATTACATTCACCTCTCGTATTGGAGTGTGAAAATTTAATTAAACAAATTAATTAATCGGCTATTGTTCCACCTGGGGGCAATTTTTATTGCAAAAAAACCTGATGTGTAATATAAGAAAATATTAATAGAGATTAAATTAAATGGAGCAATTTTTTTACAACTATAACCTTATTTATTTTTAAATAACCGCCATTAGTATTATACAGAGTCTATTAATTTTCGGTCAAACTCCAGCATTTACTGGAATACCCGAGTGATAATCAAGCGTAAAGCTGGGTGAGAGATGGTGACACATGAATGAGTTATTGATTATGCTGTACTATATAGTTATAGTAGGTAGAGGGATACCGCAAACCTTCCGAGTCGGACGTTGAACGTTTGTTTATCTTCGCAATCCCCGTGAACATCTCGATTCCTCTAGAGAGAGAGAGAGGGACTCAGTAAGAGCCGAGTAATTGTGGAATGCGAATTATCGAAGTATAAGATTCACTGAATCGTCCGGGACTTTTCTGATATCGTGAATTTTGCATTAAGCGATGATAACTAGGATTGCTACTCATTTTATTTTCAAGATCTTAACCGATTATGCTCGTATATGATGCAGTATTATTAATCAGATTATATATTAAGCAGAAATACTCTGTTGCTTATTCTGTCTTTCTTTGCTGAAAACTGACGCGTTCTCAAGGAATGTCATGTCGAATTGACATTTACCTCAGGCATTTAACACAATGGTCGTATTTATATCACCAAGAGACAATAATTCTCCACGATAATTACTTAGCGAATGATCAATGCTTTATTCTACGTCTGGATTCCCAATTCTCGCTGCGATTCTTATATTTTGGATTACTGTTTACGTTTCGATGCTCAGTCTGCATATTTCAGTTATGTAGGCAAGTGTCACGCTGATGAAAAGTTGAGGCAACTCGTTTTTCATAAACGCATCACTCTATTTACTCTATCAAATCTGGAAAGCAATAAATAATATTTTCTAGTTTTCATATTTTGTAAAATGAAAATTTTTAAAAAATGTCGATGTAAAAAATCGTAGTTTGTTTAGTAAAATGCCCCGGGGAAAATGCTGTGGACTGTTTCGGACATTCTTTGATGTTTATTGGTGAAAAATACGTGTTACAAACAGCCTCATATGTTCGGGAACCAGCAATTCTTTGGATCGGAATTTTTTACAGTGCATGAACATTTCATGTTACACAATATCAACCGAAATTCGTTTATTTGAAGGAACACAACCATGCGTCAATTCGCACCCTTCATTTTGACAAAATATCATAAAAACATGGGTAACAATGATATTGCATTAATGCCTGGTTATTAATGAGAACACGTTGCAGGACAACCTAGAAGCCAAAATACTTGTTTAAGTACCAGAGGTGAACACCCAGTTAAATTAGTCATAGCATATATATATAGATATATAGCAATGAGGTTAAAGTTTCGAGTGGTGGTAGTGGGGAAACGGGACATTAGGATTGGCCAAGGAATTAGCATATTTGAAAGTTTCGCAATTTAACGGAGGACGCGTCGTGAGACGTACTTGGAGAATATCGCCTTGCGAATGTATTAAAACAAATATAGTCGTACTGCACTCAAGTTACTGAATATAGACAACCAGATGATAAACATTGTATATTCAGAAGAAAGAATTTATCAAAATACCGCTCAATTATTTGTGTCCATATTCAGATAGAGATTCGTGATATCAGAGATTCTCTAACTTCTGTTGAATCAGTAATTCTCATGTGAATGCATCGTGGTAACATGAGTGGAAATTAATAGATCCATGCTACGAGTATATGAAAATTGAGGTTCTGCAATACTGAATTCATATGAAATAGAAATTGAGATTCTAAGCTCTATGATAGTTGGGGAGTGGGATTAGCTTGTATCATCGATTAAATGTCTATCCGAGTGAGGTTCTATCGTTGAAAACCCTTCTCAATTTTCAGTCCAAGTGAATTGCACTGAACAAACTTCGACCACAACTTCAACTTCTTCTCTACCTACGTAGTGCTCATTTTTCTCCGTTGCTCTGTATGAACTTTATATATATATATTTGATCGTTTCATCCAGCGTTTTCAAGCAAAAAGTTTTCGTATTATTTCCTCACGCCTCAATAGTAGTCTACGGGCACCTATTGTTTCTTGGATCAATCAAGAAAAGTTAGTGATTACGTTCGCGTCAATGAACCACAAAATGTATTTTTAATAACGCCAGTACCAACTGTTGGTTAAAGTGTTTCAGTCACGTATTATTGTTTGTATTTTCGGATTTGATTCTTCAATGATCGAAGAGAGAACAATGCACGGATAAGTGATGGACGATATAATTATAAGTGATGGAATAAAAATGAAAATAAACATAATAATCAATAAGGAATAATCATTAATTTGGTGAGAGGAGTGAATGAAAAGTTTTCTATTCCTGCATATTTCTTATAGAATTGCGTCAGAATAATATAAAAAATAAAAAGAATAATGTAATTGAATGGTTCAAGTTCTCTGCAATTTGAATAATTTCTTTCCTGCATTCAAATTCATGTTGGTAGTCGAGACAACATGTTTTTCTGTACCAAGAGATTGATGTCTCTTAATAACATTTTTCTCCATCTGTCCCGAGTGCATTTTACGAATTGAACATTCAATAACTCTAACAAAATAATAATCTTCTTTTTCCGAGAAATCCAAGAGTTTCATAAACGATAAAAGCAGTATCTTTAAAATTACAGAATATGAACTACTTTCATTAAAAAATATTACTCTCCGTTGAGTGCCGTTGTAAGTATATTACAATCTGTTTGTGTAAATTTGTAAAGATAGAAGTTTTTTTGCATCCTTTGAAGAGAAGATGATTCACTTTGAGCATAAGTACAGAAACGAAAGGCGAGTGAAATTACGTTTCAATAAATTATTTATATGAATGGTGTTAGGGCTGCAGTATTTAGTAAATGGGTGTTTGCGCTAAATGCGAACCTGGAAAAAATACCGATACTGACAAAAACATAGAAACTGAAGAGAGAGAAAAACTCCGGGAGAGAAGTGGAATAAGTCATTACTACCACAGAAAACTATTCGCCATGAGAGTAGTTTAGGTCGACCTCACAATTTATACTCGTGAGACGCTTCTGCATCTCCCCCTCTCTCTCTCTCTCTCACCACATTTTGATCCTGTGAACGGTAGCCTGCACTTGTGCTGATATTTTTCATGTTCAGGAATCGGGAGTTTAAAGCTTTCCCGCAGTATACGCTTTTCACAAGTTTCCAACATGAGCTTAGAAACCCGTAAACAATTTTACACCCCTTCATACTATAGAGCCAGAAAGTAACAAGTCTGCAACTGCGTGGTTAAAGTGTTGCGATAATTTTGTCATTTTTCACTATTTTTTTATTAGATCATTCATTCGTTTTTCTGGGCCATTAGTTGAAGGACGGTTTTATGTCTTCATTATTCGTTTTGAAACACATATAAAATTATGCTATAAAGATGTCATTAAACTCAGTATTTATAGCGTACAGTCGCTGAGGTAATGATTCTATTTTTGAGATATTATCGATTGGTGAAATCTTAAAAAAGATTCATACTACTTCAGCCTCTCATAAATAACGTGAGAGAGAAAAAGAGTTCAATCATGCGATTACAAACAAAGAAGAAAAATCCCTGTGTACAGACGGAAAAAAAAGTCCCATGGAAATCAATCACGCTGGGACTACTCATTCAGTGGGGTGGGATTTTTTTTCTGTTGTATTGGATAGAATGAAATAATGCTGAAATATAAGGAAAGAAAAAAGAATAAAAAAGAACGAATCTGTCATTTATTCGAAAAGTGCTTGGGTGAAGAAACAGTAGCGTGGAGAAGCGGTAGCCGTAACGACGCGTCGTTTATATCGACTCGCTAAGAGTGTAGCGAGTATGTGCCCGGTGAAAAGCACGAATGAAGTGGAATGGGAGGGAAAAACTGGTGGGAGGGAGGAGGAAAAAATAAGTGGGGAAAATGAGAGGAAAAAGAGATGGAGGCAGAAGAGAGATAGAGAAATGAAGCAGAAAACAAAAAAAAATACAAGAAGAAACAAAGTAAAGTGAAGAGAAGGTGAATAAAAAGGAAGCGGAATAAATAGCGGTTTGATCGATGAACCAAAGTGAAAAATATATGTGACAGTGTATTTTTTTGAGTATTTTTCCACGACGATGAAACCGCATAAAATTTTACTAAGTGCCTCTCTGTGTTTGTGCCGAACGTTTGGAATGTAGAGGGCCAACCGTCTGCTACTATAATACTATTTCCCATCCATTTTATGCCCGTATTCGAATCAAACCGATAAACGAATCAGCGACGCTCTATGAGTTCTTTCATTTATTTTTCTTTCCTGTCGAGCCTCCCTTTATTTATTTTTTTTTACAGTAGACGCATTCATGGAAGTTATTGAAAATTCCACTCGCAGTCTAGTCCTCCAAATGCGGCCTACTGTTTTCCCCTCCCCATTCTATTTGACTCCCTCCCTCATAGCCTGCCACGTCTGCCTTTATTTTGGAATTTTTCATTTCCGATAAACCCCGGGGGAAATGAGCAAAGAGCACAAGATAATGTTTTTCTCGTTTTTTTCCTCTTCTTCCAATCTTTGGACGTCTCATTCTACTGGTTTTTTACCACTTGTGGGTGACGTTTCTTGTATACCCAAGGGTGTTGAAAATAGTTTGCAAATTGAAAAATCGAACTGATAGATATAGATAATGGAAAACTAAAATTCCGTCAATGCATTTTTCTTTATTTGAAAAATTCGAATGTCATTACATGTGATAAAGTTTAAAGTAATATCGATCGCCGAATTACTCATGGATGGCTGCTCTAGGTAGAGATACGTGAAAGGGCTTGAGAGCTCAATTAGCAATCGATTAAAAGTACATTAGAGGCGACAGAGGAATACTCAAGTACAAAGACCTGCAACATAGAGAAACACAGGGGCTCTTCCTAATGATCCTCATCCTAATTAAGCAAAAATGTACTAATTATATGTAGAGAAAAATTATAATCATAATAAAAAATTTCCTTCCCTCGGATGGAGATAAAAAAGGATGAGGTTGAGAGAAAAAATTAATAAATGAGGGCAATAATTTTTTTTTCACTTTTATGCTTGGAGCATTTCAATTTAACGTAAACCAAGTACCAAGGTGTGCAATTTCTGTGGATTACTGTGTACCAAGACCACAGCTTCAGAGATGCCCGTTGGAGAAACGTGCGTGACTTGACTACTGTATTGGATAAATGCCCGTTGGCCGCTCGTGCACACGCTTTGCACATGCCATTCTATTCATTTTTACCCTCAGTCTCCTTTTTTTACAACCATGAAATTTTGTGTTAAAGTTTTTCAGCGTGATTTGGGAATGATAGTAAACCCAACGGTGAAGGTGAACAAAATCGAATGGGATTTGTACCTTGGCTTTTAACAGAATCGGACATTTTCCTGTAACCTGAAATGGGATGTTTCGCCTCGTTTCTTCTTTTTCATGTCTGACCTGAAATTGAATTTTAATCCTTTCTCCCAGCTAAACGAAAATTGAAGCTTACATTGTAAAGATTGCAAGTCTATTCAGCGGCTTATTTTTAAATTTTTCGTTATTCCTAACAATTCAATCGTCCATGTCTCCAAAAGGCAAGCCATCTTCTTATATGACTCTATAAAGTCTGACGGAATAAAAAGGAATGAAAAAAATCATGGAGACAAGAGGTAAAAAAAAACTATAAATCTCAACATAACCCTATTCGTGACCTTGCCATAATTCTGTAAGAGAATATTGAGCCCGACGTCCCAATGACATGGCACGTGAGATGACGCATAAATCCAAAACAGCCAAGTGTGCTTCCAACGACATGAGGGATATTGGCTTTTCTGCGATGAGGAAGACATAGTAAGTGAGGAACAGAGAGAAAGGGAGAAGAGAATACTGAAAGCTCGTTTTTTCTATGAACCTTAGAGTAGGTGCACCATATTGGCTTGTTCTTTTGGTCGCTCCATGCAGCCAGTGCTGCTAAGATGGTTCATGAACGGACTCGGTATACATCACGAAACCACACGCTATATCTATATAACCAGTAGTTCCACAATCTTGGCTTGGTCTCATAGCTTCTACCGCGAAAAAAACTCCTTTGTCAGACAGCAGTGGGTACATAAAGTTCCAATTTTTACCACCCATCATCCTGCTCGTATGACCGCGAATAGATTAGGTTTGATGAAACGTATTTCGTCGTCCCGGGTTCATTCCGGAAGCTCCAGACTTTATTCCTGGCTGCGAAGAATGCGGAAGAAAAAGTTATTATGAAAAACTCGTCAGGACGTAAGATTCCATTCTAAAATGAAAGAGTTGCCGGAATTTTTTCGTGTGTGATAGAATGCTTGTAAGTTGGTTAACCATTGCCACATGAATTCGAACAACACCGGTGGCTAGTCGGCTTTGCTTTGAACCATCAAAGGATAGAATGCGATTTACCCGAGAGAGGAGCAATACAGAAATTCTCTCATCCCAAGATTTTTTACCGAACTCCTGAGACTCGGACTTTCGATACTTGTAGAATTTCGTGCAAGTATGTGAAAAGTAACATGTTCCTTTGTGTACTGAGAGAGAAACTAAATTTTGAGTCAAGAATATTTTTTTTTTATAAATTGTCAACGAATAAATTGCTTGGATCGAAAATGGTTCAACTTAGATTTAACATATTCATCTAATATGAGATGAATATATTAACTTTAAGTAAAACCAAATTTAATTCGAGATATTTTCACGTTGACAATTTTTAAGTGAAAACATTCTTGACAAAATTTCGGTTTTCTCTCGGTGTGGCTTTGTAAAATTCACGATGTCTGTGTTTTCTGACGTATAGATCTACACTAAGGATAAATGTTTGATTCAAAGTCCAACTTTCCATGGATTAAAGATTTTCTCAAACTTCATCAAGTTTTATCCTTTCTCTTTTCTTGATCATTTGTGGATTAGTTCTGACTTGATTTTGTTTTTCACAAAATGGTGGAAAGCATCATCTTCGGTATGTGTACTGGGGTACAATTAAGAGTATCCTGGACTTAAGAAACTTTTACCCGTGTTATATAACCTACCTCATAAGGACGGCTGAATACACCGTAAATTTTCCTCTATAAATCTTTTGTTCACCGCCCATGGATTATCAAAGTTTCATTGCCAAAGTAATGCCTTGTGGGAAGATAAAGTTACGGAGAGAATTGTATGCACAGGATATATTCTTTCATAATTCGCTAGTGGACCACAAAGTGAGAGTAGAATATGGATCATCTTTTTATTTCGTTCTTTTCATTTTAAATTCAATTGTTGCTTTAAAAAAAATCATAAAGTGTAGAAGACAGAAGGAAAGACAACAGAGTATGAAATTCAAAACAAAAGCGACAAACTCACGGAAGTTTTTCAAAAGCGTAAGGAAATTGACATTGAATGGGGTTGATGCGAAAAATTTAATATGCCTAGGCAGCAGAGTCCTTTTCTCTATTTCTTTTCATTCCGAGTTATACAGACAGAGTCGAAGAGAGAGAGTCTTGCTGGGTTCTCAACAGTTGGACTCACTACCACAGTACTAAATCCATTAATCTTGTACCTGATATAGTACTTGGTGAAAAGAAGAAAAAGATAGAAGCTTGTGCTCTGTGAATAAATTAAATTGTATGATAATATCATCTCGAGTTGTGCTTTATGTAACCCTCAACCTTTCTCACTTTTCCCAGTAGCGATATACTGCCTCCGTGTGATACAATTTAATTTTCATCACTCTCTTCTTTTTCGACAAGTGGGGAGAGAGCGGGTGAGCTGAATGAATAAATGAATGGAATTCCGCCTAGATTTTCTTTGACGTTATTTGAATTGTGTTGAGATAAGTACTCATGGAAAATGATGAAAATTTGTGGACATTTTGGCTAGTTCAATTTAACGCCCTCTGTGTCATTTGTGCTATATCGTTCCTCCCTCATTCGACACGGTCCAACTATTTGTAGGAGGGTTCTATGTTTTCGATTTCGTGGATACGTGTTCCACTTGTTCAATCAATTTGGAGGCTGAAGGACAACAATGAGAATATACTCATTTTAGCATGTTCCAGAATCACCCCAGCGGTTGTCCTCCAACAGCAGAGAAGGGAGGATATTGAAATGGGTTTGACTCTACTACAAGTGAGCACTCACCTCAAACAGAATAGGGAGAGTTTCTTCCTAATCTCAACATTGGAATATACTACCTCATCTATTTGATCGCTCTTTTATCTGCGGCCCTCCTCACCTCAAACCGGCGTTAACTTATCTCTCATTTTCTTTCATCGGATCATCGTCTCGCGCACTACCACCCTCGCCTTGAGGCAACTAGAATTCGTCCTCTTACCGTTTTTACCTTTAGAAATATATTACAGATAACAGACTGGACCAGTGCCCAACAATAAATATGTTTCCCTCATGGACGGTAAAAACCGTCCATTATCCAATACCCAGAAGTATCTAGTTCACGTCCTCTGGGCTCAACCTAAAGCCCTTTTCTCGATCTACCCTTATGATAACGCCCTCATTTGACCCTCGTGGATTCAAGTGGTGGGATTTTTTTCCCTACTAAAGGAAATAAATGAAACAAGTGAGTGGGGCCTCTCTCCTCTCATTATTCAATTTATCACATGAGAATACCTTTATAAAGTGGTATGTTTAACTCTCGTATTTTTGATGTTCCCGTTTTTTTCGTATCTCATGCCAGTGGAATTTCTGTATTATTTTTGATTTAATTGAATAGATAACTGTTGGAACGGAAAACCAGAAAAAAAAGGAAAAACGTAAACAAAATCCAGAACATGAGTAAAAAAAGGCTAATACATGCCCAGTAAATCATGAGAGGTATATAAAAGTGTGATCTGGACCGAACGTGAAACATTTTTCGGTCAGTTTTATCGACATTCCTTTATTTATTACCCCCTTCGAGTTCACCTGGTAGATAGTGGGAGTAAAATTCAATCGATTGAGCAGCAAAATATATATGGGAATATTCCGCTCAAGTGTTGCAGTTACTACCGAAGGGGAGAAAAAATAATAATGATAAAGACTAAGAGGCTCAGAAATTTCAATTGAGGGAGATAAAAGAGAATGATTTATTGAATCATAATTAAAGGTACAATAACGTTATAATTCTTTTGTTCGACAGGTCTGTTGTATCGTGATCAGAGGACAATATATGGCCAGAGTAGCAACAGCACTGATTGGCCGTCGTTCGAGACAAATGTTGCGAGAAATGTAACAACGGCAATTGGCCAAACGGCATTTTTACATTGCCGGGTTTATCGACGGGGCGACAAAGAGGTGAATACATAATATACACGTATGCATGAACAATGTATGTAGTTGGTCGTTAAGTATGTATAAACATATATTTGTACAGCGATAAAGCACCGGCCGCTGCATTATCTATAGTTAGATGCGGCCTTTCTCGCCTCCCTCAGGATCAATGACAGTGGAACGAGCGATGAATTCACCCGATGCTACTACCAGCCTCTCACACTATGATCCCATTGCATTCCTCTCCTTCCCACCTCATTCCTCTCCCATTGGCTTTCTCTCACTCTCTCAATTTCTTCGCTTCTATCTCTTCGGAATGTCGACTCTATTTCACGCCCTCCAACAGCCGGGCATTGGTGCCACCTATAACCCCTTCAATTTCTCCTTCCATATCCGTAACGATTCCACTTTGATGAGATCCCGATTTCGCTCAACCGACTGCCAACTTATCGTTTCCGATTTCTCACTGTAATACATTCTGGTCACGCAATTTTCAGTATATCATCCTACGTGCAGCTTTGAGTTTTCAGCAGTAGTTTACGGTGCCCAAATAGTATTGACGGACACACGGAATTGTGTGAGTTAGTTCTTTTTTTCGTACTGTGAATAAATGTATATGCAGAAATAGTCTGTGCAACACAAATTCTCTTGGGGAATTCTAAAGTGCATAGCAAAGTGACAAGAGTCTTGTTTCGAAAATATATAAAATCTATATCTCTTTCTATCACATTTTCCATCCTGTGAGAGATAAGATCAACTTTTATACATTTTATTTCTCCTTTTTTTGTGACAACATGTTTGTATCATTGAAATGGAGAAATTGAATGTCATGTTTTTGATATGAATAACATCATTTAATAAATTGTTCGTATCAAATAGTTTTTGGAGTAATTCATATAATCTAGAGAATTTCTAGCGATTACTCAGTCAATCGGCACAATTGATTGCGAATTATTGTTTTTTTTTTAAATGGATTATCTCAAATATCTAGAATATGCGAGGAAATATGCGTGGATTTTCAGTGAGGCAAGAGAAACCCGATCCAGGTCCTCTCGAAGGCTGGGTCAAGTTTTCTACCTGCATATGGGGCATCAATTAAACGGATCCGTGCATTTAGAGTATAATCGACAGCTCGGTTATGTACTCATACCAGTCAAGTATTTATCCGATTCACCCAGAATTCCAATGATAACTCCGTATTCATAGCTTCAGCATTTACGCTTTTACCCGAAGGAAAAAAGACTTGATTGGAGCGTGAAAAATCACTTAAACGGAACGACCTGATTCAAGACCCACTTCGTGAAGACTCTCTCATCCCATAAAACCGCAAAAGGAGCTTGATTCAAGCCGTGTTCCTGCTTGAATCAGGCCTTTTGTTAGGGTCATTTAATCCTTGTCTAGTCTTGATTGGAATGAAACGAATTCCATGTTTAGAAAATAAATCCTACACAGACAGAAAATTCGGGGATTTCTTCCCCGAGCAGTTGCGGGAGAAATTACTCAAGGAAAAAAGCATAGTATCATCCAGTAAAAATTGTCTCCAATGTGGTGATTGTAACAAGAAAAAGAATACTTCTAACTAAAAATATTGTTTCCTTGAAAATACCAAAATTACCAAATTTTCGTAGAGCTAATTATTGAAATTTCGCTCAGTGACGAATTTTTTCTCTGGGCGTAGAAATAAGTAGAAAGAATCATGAATAATCAGAAACCGTTCTGAAAGCATTATAATTATGGCCGTGAGCATTTTTAATTTTGCTGAAAAAATTGACATGAATACCCTCAAGGCTCATAATTCTACTATTTGTTTAGGTGGTAATTGTGGTAGTGAGAAATGCATCAGTGGTATTCTTTTATTTCTGTTGAAATTTCGTTAGCTCACTTTTAAAGTGCCACGATGCATGAGTGAAACAAGAGTTGAGAGAGAATGAATATATTTGGAAAAGGATTCAGGCGTTGAAAACCAAGAGATGGAAAGAGGTGAAAACGCAGAGGAGCGTGAGTACAACGGCCACCGAAGTACAGTAGAAAGCATATAACGTAGTTTCTAGGCTAACGCTGGAAGGTGAGGCTGAGCCTGCGGTTACGGGTTAGGTGGCTGATAGAATATGCATGCTGCTTGGTTAAAGAGAATTAAAGAGGGCTCAAAGGGACGTTGAAGGATCCTAGCAACGCTGGCGTTACTCACGCGCGTCCAACCACTCCAAAGATTCTTGGCTTCCCAACCTTTATCGTGTGTTGCATCTTCAGGCTATGAGGCTCACTTTATTGTCAATCAGAATTTATATCTACTTGAGAAGGAAGCCAATAAATTCATGAAAACACCCGTGGTTTAGTGTAATAATAATTAAATAAACTGTTGGATGAAATCCAGAAATTGATTTTATTGACCTTGTGTATTTGATTTTTACATTTTTCGTGACATCACTTTTGAAGGGCAATATATCAGTCAGAACTGCGTTCGTTAATGAATTTCCAACCGGCGAAATGAAGAGGAGACCCACATTACATGGACATTTCAACTCCCCTCTACCTCCGTATTATTGGAATCCATATGAAATATATCGAAAATGATTTTTGAATGACATGTTAATTGCACAAATTCTGAAAAACTCAAATTAATTACTTTGGCAGTGTTTACATTACCCATTAAATCTAGCTACAATACCAGCATTAATTTTATTCATATAAACTTCCGGAGCCTTGTTATCTCTCTGTTCAATTAATTATTACTGGAAATATGTACGTAGTAATGTTGATAAATCACTGAACGGGTTTATCGAACTTTGACTGTTACGGAAATAATATTATATTCTATACATCTTTCTGATTATACTTGCATTGAAACTCATATATCCCAATGGATCATCCGGTACGGGACCGGAATGCCAATAATGCATATATTTTCTCTCCACCCTCACCGGCCTCCACTCCCCCGAGAATCCCGCGAATAAGTCTACCCCATGGGATGATATCTTTTAGTATCACACACAACTAACATTAGCTTTTATTTGGTATTTCTCCCATTCACTCTATTCGGTTTTGTCCTGCCTTTATTTGTATCAGCATCTGTGTGTCCGCGAATGTGTTAGTATTTCATTTTTATCCTCCCCTAATTGTCACAGTATGAAAGTATCCGTCAGAGTGAATACAGACACACACGCACTGACGCAAAATCCATTGACAATTATCATGAAATAGCCATTAGCCAACGCGTTTGCAATTATTCAACAAATGGGATGTCGTGGCTTGGACGATCCGCTGCGATTGTGTTTGTGGAGGGATTTGCCCAATGGCCGATTAATGTCGTCAAAACGATTGATTTCCGCTATTAGTTAAAGGTGGGCTTTCACCTTATACCAAAACACTCTACACTATAATCATAGCCACGTGGTTTGGTACTGATGGTACACTCTGTGCAATGCGATTGCACAATAACCGCAAATTATCGATCCTCTCGTTTCTATCCAACGCGAGAGTGCTGATCAATTCTTTGGTTATTGTCTTCTACTATATATAGATAACTCTTGTCCATACCAATGTACATTCAATCGGTCGATTTCCGCTATTGACCACGAGTACAGGCTATTCTGGAAGCAGCCTCATTGTACTTGAGATAATACCGAATATGGTAAAATTGATATTCAAAACATTAATTACTGTGCAGGGTTCGGGAACTAATTACGCATTGCACTTTCGTAATTGAGTTGTTTTGAATGAACTTGTATTACGGTATTTGTTTGATTATTTGAGCATTATTTTTTCAGTCTATTGTATCTATTCATTGAGTGAACTCAATTTAACAATTTTTAACAAAAACTGTACGTCCATAATTCTTCTCTATTCACGTTACATAGAATGAAAAACGCAGTCGATAAATTGATTGTCTCAATTTTCGTTTATGTAGAAATTCAATTTGTAAAAATCCCATTTCATCTTCACTATTTCATTTCCCATATTTCAAATAAATGTGGCAAATGCATCATTTTATTCCCAGAATATCAAATATATTCTATCATGAAAAGTAAATTGAACTATTGCCCAAGTAGAACATTCAATGAAAAAGGTAAATTTTATAAAAAAAACACAGTTTATGTCAGAATGAATTTGTTGACACACTTGAAAATCAATCACTTAAGTTTCCACAAAATACTTTGTATGTCAGTACGATTATTTTTTACTACAAAAAAGTCAGATAAATGGCGAAAAAAAATTGTAGACAGAGAGAATGAGTAGAGCAGCAGCAGTGGAATTTCCTGGCTTGAGTTGATGTTACAAAACACAGCGGGAACCGAAACACAATAAATAACAGGGCTTAGGATTTCTTTCTGCTTCTTATCTTCGGTATTGCCTTGCGGTGCATCCAGTTACTCTGTCTTTTTTTTCATTCTCAATTTTTTTCCCAACTGCTTTTTTACCACGCAACTATCGCGAGTTACGAATAGCTTTTAACGCTCGCAGAGCCAAAAAATTCCATCACGTTTTCAGTACTGATTTCAAATATTCCGCAATATTTTGTGTTTCTTTGTTCATTGCGTCTCTCCCGATGTAGTGCAATTTTGGGGATGAACATTGCAATTTCAAGTACTCCTCGTAAAGTCCACTGAACGTTCAAATTTATGTACCTGGAGCCTACGTTAACGTTCGTGGGTAACAGCCCTCTGGACCCTTTTAGCCCCTCATTTAATTCCTCTTCAACCATTTTGGACTAGCGACCTCGCACCCCTTTAATACGCCATCGCTGACATAGAATATGACTTGGGTTATACCAGTATGACGGAGTTATTGCCACTATACCGATTATTTCACACGAAGGAATGATGATTGGCCGAAATATTGATGTACCCTTAAAAACTCATAAATCTGTTCTATTCATTGGTTTTAGAACCAGTACCTTAAAAATAAAAAAATTCTACTGCGTAAATTTCTTTTAATAGTCTATAAATAAACTTTTTAACGATTCCATTAACTTTGAGCAACATCAAATAAAGTGAATGACTTCAAATTTTCATACTGCACTGTATTATAAATCTCAATGAGTAACCATGTTTATGAAAAAATGTTACATCATGCACGAACATATATGCTGCTTAAAATATTCAACGATTGTGAAATTATGTGCAGTTAAAAACTATGTAGAGTACAATTTAAATATTTAAAGGGATATATATCGATTAAATATGATGTGAATGAGTTCAGGAAGATGTTATAGAACACATCACGATGCTTGTGGCACGTTGGTAATGCTAACCACGTATGTTTGCGCAGATGTAGATAGGTGCTTATTCACGTGAATAACCAATGAGATAGCTTTGGTCTGAAGGAAGCTATGTCAGGACAGTTGAAAGGAATGAATTGACGAATCCTAATTCAGGATTATCATGATTACATTCAGAATCTTGTTAAATAGATGAATAATATTTTGCTTTTCACGATTATTATCATGAAAGAATAATTTATTATTCATAAAACTTTACTTTTTTTTTTTGCTAATTAATATTTTTTTATGGAAACGAGAAATTGAAAATAACCAACTGAAAACGACGTGTTTTACAAAGTTTTTCACTTTATAAATTCCTTAATTGGCTCGTTTCGTTAGTTTGTTTCAAATAGACTCGGGAGAATATATATTCAGGGCAGCCGTCAGTTTTCTGCAAGGCAAAATCTTTCTGTTTCATCTTCCTCATGCTATTTCTCTTCTTCTCACTTCAAACTTCTTTTAGTTTCACTATCTTTTAACCCGGTTTTATCGCAACGGAAATATTTTATACTAACTTTTGTGGTATTCATATTCCAGAAAATGGAGGAATTGCCAGACTATAATAAAGGAAAAATCAAAACTGTAATACTTTATTCAGTTGAGGTCGCCAAAAGTATCATGAAAAACTTGAAATTAAAATGAATATAAAAGAAAAAGTAAACCAGCGTCATCTCTTTTTCGTAACCAAGACTATCAGAGCACAGAGGAAGTATGAACTTTGCGTACGAAGTGAAGAGAAATGATAATAATAATGAATGTTAAACGTGACTTGGAATCTTTTATTTTCAAAATGATGAGATTAACGAGAAAAAAAACGAAGGATGAAGATAAACAATGAAACTCACAGTTTAGGTAGATAAAATATCTCTACCGGCTCTTCTTCGCTCCCTCATAGTCTATCTCGTGAATTATGTGTGGATCCAGGGAGAACTGCATAATTCTATTCAAATTTTCATGAAGATTACAATGGCGAAATACAAATAATTGAAAAACGAGAATATTCGTGGATTTTTTTTTTGAAACATGAGAGCTTCACATATTACGGCTAATTAGTCATAAATCGCTATTTATTATTCACATGCATATTGTATGCAATTCTAAATTGTTGGAATATAAAATCAATGTATGAATTTGATTCATTTATACATAAATTCAATCCTATGTATTTTATGGAAAGAGTGTTATTGTTCGAATATGGAAAATCCTGCTTGATTCCAATCACATATCTAATTATAGAATTGCTGGAGGATCGTTCTACCAAAATTGAAATTATCAGTACAGAGCTCTACCTGATCTAATTTAGTATCATGAAAATTCAATTGGTTCACATTCAGCTGTTTTTTCCACTAATAAAACAGATTTTATATTTTCCACTATTTCTTCTTGTCGCTCCCTCGATTTGAATATTTCAATCGAATATGGTATGATTTGTATGGAAAAATATGTGGAAGAGTAGATACCGGAAGCAGATAGCCGTGATAGAGGAAGGTTGAAATCATTCGCACATCCTCAATCCGTCGCTTCTACTCAATCCAAAGGGTGGAACAAACGTGGGGGTTACTAGATTGAAGGAGAACGCTACGAAGCATCCGCGTGTGTATCAAATCCCATTTCTCCCGTTCTTCCCCATGAAAATGACAGTTGGGATGGAGGCATGTAAGCCTTAAAGACGGGCCGTTAATCCCTCTGGCCATCGATTTACTTTTTCATTCCATCCTCTCGCCCTCTCTCTTATCTTTTATTCTCTCCGCTCGTTTCCTCCACTCAGCACATCAATGTCGAATCCCCCAAATACGATTACAAATTCAGTGCGCATAAAGTGAAAAAAATAGAGGCGATAGGCGTTGACGAGCACGTAGAACGCACCGTCTAACCACTCTAAACTATCCTCATTTTGAGAGCCGCAGGGGTTCGAGTGAGAGTTTATAGAGAATGTGTTGAGGGACAAAGATAGAAAGTAGAAAAGGAGCGCGAAGTACCTCCTCAAGAATTAGATCACTGCCCGCGGGTTCCAGTAGAGAAATAAAAAAGAAAAGGAGGAACAGTGAGCGAGAGAACCTTGGAAAGAAGCCGAGACGACGTGAATGAAACTCGAGATTACAGGAAGAGAAACGAGGCGAATCACCCAACAGTGCCTTTTCCACTACTGTACCCTTTTTGTTTTTTTTCGCTATCCTTACCACCGCGACACTTGGACGTTTGCAGCTAGTTATATACTGATATCGTTCTCTGTTTCTCTTACCTGCTACTGTGTGTTTTCATGGCTAATGAAATCGTCATTCTACAACGGAAGTGCTTCCAGCCAATGGATTTATAGTTTTTACGAAAACCGGCTTTGGATACTGCAATGCGATCGTTGAGTACTCAAGCGAGATGGGCCAGCCAACGAACTGAGCATATAAACACGCATGCACGTTGCAAAAAAAACGGGAAAAAATAAATAAATAAAAACCGAAAATCTACCTCTCTATTCTTTTTGCTGCAGCCATTTCCCAATTTTCCACAAGCATACATACAAGCGTGGATATATGTTCATATATATATACAAAGATAGATGTCTGCCTCTTTTCAGTTTTTCAATCCAACGAGTCGACCTGTTTGCTAACGAAGCAATGCAACTCTCCACTATGGGAGAATTTTCATCCACTCTAAAAAAGTTTTTCACGGTAATGCTCAGTGTCGTGGGAATAGGGGCTTCCGTACGTAGCATCTTAAAACTTTTCTCCCCGAAGGCTCGAATTTACCTGGTGGAAAAGAGAATTCAATGAAATAAAAAACAGGGGATCTCTTGATCAGTTCAATTGATTAAACGATATTGATTCGGATTGAATCAGTCAATAACTGAGATTAAAAAATTATAAAATTATTTCTGCGAAGCTTCCATCACATTGTTATTGCTAAGAGGTGAAAATCGTCGGATAAATTTTCCATCAAGAGAATAATTAATTCATTATTTTTGTTGCAATTTCACATGAGTGAAGTTTCAGGTCAAGTTTCAATGCTTTGCACAGGGGAAAAAAGACAACCAATGAGTGACGTGGGTAAATGCAACTTTCAAATGTTAAAAACACAATTTCCATCTCGAATGAGTGGCGACTAAATTGTGATTATTTTTACCTCCATTTTTTTGCCGACGAAAACATGTTGAAAAAAAAAAAAAAAAAAAAAAACATGTTGAAACGTTTCCGAAAAATACAGGCAATCTCCTTGATCGCATAATATAACATAGGAAAAATAGCGAATGTAAGTTTAAAATTCCCAGATTACGTATCTAATACAATTGAAATTGGAATGAAGATTGTCTTTTTTAATTCAATTTTAAATTAAAACTATCTCTCGTAATACATTTTGAATGCACTTGCACTAGTATGTGGAGTATTCTCTCGAAAGTACTTTAGTTTTGATATCGTGATATTGAGCAAGCAAGAAGTACTACATAGAATGGAGAGGAAGCGCGTGAAATAACAAACGATATGCCCTGGTTTAACAAAATCTACCCGATTGTGTACGGGTCAACAAGCGTACAGGGAACAACTATTGGTCTTCTCTCTTGTTCGTTTACACAAACAGTATCTGATACACGTCAAGTACTCATAAATTAACGTGAACTCTGAGGCTAGAAATGTTAGTGGTTTCTAGTCACGAGTTTGCTCCATAAACTGATGCTGCAAAACCATCAAAAAATAATATGTGGCTACTAACTAAGAGCATCGTAATTAATTTAATATCCATCCATACTTGAATTATAAGTCTCTGACACGTAATTCGTTTACTTAATTATTCTTTTGATAGAATATTGTTTTTTCCGAAATGAATTTTCATCGGTGGCAAACAAAGGATGCAATCTGTGAAGTTGAAATGAAATGGAAACCGAGGAGCGATAGATGCAGGACTGAATCGAATTCGGGACAATACTATGAAATTTGATCCTCTTCGGATATCAACCCGAAGGGACGAAGCAGATATTTATAGACTGGGGATCGGTCATACAAACTTTAGCCACAAACACTTGATTACAAAACTTCCTCCCCCCAAATGCCGAAATTGTGCAAGGAATTTGAGGGTAGCTTACCTGCTGATGGAATGCCATGGATGACAAAAACATCAGGAATCAATTACTGCATTTCGAACTACATTGTTCGAAAGAAATTGAAATTTCATGGACAATCAAAAAATCGAAATTCATGGATTTCAAGTAGAAGTAAAAGCAGGAATTTCAATACTTGAATTTTCAATTGAACATGAATATTGAGAAGCGAAATGAACCAAATTTTGTTATTTTTCCCAGAATTTTCATTGATATAACCGAACTTTCACGGAATAATTGAACTGAAATTTACAACTTTCATTGATGTTCTGGTGAAATTATTTGTAAATCAATGGGGAAATTGAATTTTACATAACGAGATGCCCGCAATTTCAGTAAGAATGTAACTTGTCAAAAATTGAACAAAATTCTGTAACAGTGTACTTGACTCCAACGAAAGACACAGAAAAGTAACCGAATTTTTGGAAATTATAGACTTGTACCACTCAGTATGGCCTGTATGATAGATGTAGTCGCTCAGAACAATCGTAGTTGAACAGCGACTTTACCTAAATTTAATTTAAAAAAAGTTAACGCAAGTTAGACAGGGTCTTTGAAACTTAATGGTTTTTGACATCACTGGAAATTTTCGCATGTCTCCTCTATGAATCGTAATACTTGCATTCATCCCGGATTAATTGTGAACCAATGCAGAGAATACATCATGTTCATGTACAATATCGTCAACGGCACCCAATGTCCTCAACAATGGGGAACTATATTGTACACGTAAAGCTGGGTCAGGTCAGTAGCACCGATCGCTGCCAACACCGAAGCAAAATGGAACACTCATAGTGCCATCTTCGAATCAAGCGCAATTCGAATTCAATTTGCCATTAATTTTTATTCTTCCACGGATTTTCCAAAGAATTCTTTGTACATACACGCAAAAAAAAGAAAGCTACAATTAGCGGAAACAGATGCGTGAATCCAATAGCGGGAAATCAAAAATAGCTAGTTATAGAAGGGGCCATTCATTAATTACGTAAGGGTCCCAAGGGGGAGGGGTGGTTAATAAAATCTCTACATGCCCTTATCTTGGGGGGGGGGGG
>JABSMS010023071.1:0-10861 GCA_018902275.1 Aleiodes sp. PSUC_FEM 10030003
TAAAGTGAGAATTCATCTGAATTCAGCATTAAATGAGAATTTGATATTCTTTAAGTTTTTTGTTTTTTGCGATATCTCAGAATCTGATGGAGATACGAAATTTTTCATGAGAACCTTTTTTCTAGGGCTGACTCCCCTCTAAAAAAAAGGTCTCTATAAAAATTTCTGTATCTCGCTTCAATTCTGAGATATCGACCGAAATCGAACAGAATAAACTTGAAGTATCTCACTTTTTCTCCTTTTGAATTATTCATTGATCGCTAAATATCCGAATTTGTACGTTTATGTCCCAGGTTATCCCACCACTGGGAAATACAACATTCAATGTTGTATTCCTCGGGCGGGAGGAGGGTGAAATCGACAGTCAACTTTACATACACACTTCGGATGGAACTCTAAAGTATCAGGTAAATCATCATAAATTGAAAATTATGAAAAACATGGAAATATCTTGGAAACGGTTAGATTCAGAGGGATCGACCTTCAAGCCTCTTTTGTACAGAATTTGATTCTCTAAAGAAAGAATTCAATCCCCCTCATAAATTCCCCTAAATCCCACGGTTACCAAGATATTCAGGAAATTCAACAGACATTAAAAAATTCCTAAAATTTTCCTATTAGGTGAAAGGTTCGAGTACAAGTAGTCCCTACAGACTACGTCCAGTTGTTGGTGTAAAGTTGCCTCTGAATGCATCGTTCACACCTTTAATTTACATGCACAATCCTCATCCTGAGCCGATGCAGGTAAAAAAATTCAAAAAGTTATCCAAAATAATTTAATAGAATTATTCTTCAACCTCAGACATTAGATCTAGGAAAAGAGTACAAGTTTACTCAACTGATTAAACAATTGCGTCATTGAGACTACAAAAAACCAAAAATTTATAAATTTATTCTCCGAACATCTACCATGACAAATCCCCAAAGAACTGCCCCTTATCTATTTCTCTATCTCTAAAATTGAATTCCCAAAAAAGCCAACTAAAACGATTTATTTGCACAGGTGATAGAGGTGTACAGTAGCGGTGGTGAATTTCAATTGGAATTACCATCAGGCGAGGCTGAGGGACCACGTGAATTATGGGAAATAGCACCTTATCAAACAAAGCCAGTGATAAGATTAAATTTTTATGCATACGCTGAAAAAAATCACACGTCTTACGTAAGATTCAAAGTTAATAACAGCAATGAAATAATGGTTGTTGCTGTTGAAGTTGAAGTTGGTAACGGAGCTGGATTACACTGGGGCGGTAGTTCAGCGTCAATTAACCTTGGTATGGGTGGCTCATTGCAGCCGCCGATTCACTACCCATTGTCCTTGAGAAATTCAGCTAAAAAGCCAATTAAAGTCATCAATGTTATAAGTACACCGGTATCAAAAGCATTGAGAATCGACTTCGAACCAATAACGATACCTGGCGACACTGACAAACCAATGACAATTGGCAAATTAATATACAATTGGAAGACAGGACTCGAGCAAAAACACTTCAAGGGTAAATTGGTTATTAAAGGAATTGGCCCAGGTGGCTCTAGTCAAAAATTATCAATACCCTGGATTGCCGATGTACTTCACGGTGGTCTAGAAATAAACAATACCGTAACACACTACTGTTCACCCCATTCAAATCAGCCGCGTAATTTTAGTATTGTTAATCGTTTTAAATTACCACTAGCAATAACAAATGTATCATTATCGAATAATGCTAGAAAATTATTTACCATTAATAATTTTAATCCATTAGTATTAAAATCGGGTGAAAAATTGAATATATTCACAATCAATTTGAATAATGATAAAAAAAATAACGTTAAATTAGAATCATCGATAATAATTTATTCAAATGTATCAACAACCGAAGTACCATTGTTGAGTTACGATGGTAAAGTTAAAAAAATAATACCAGGAGAACGTGATAATGATCGTGGCACGATGAACTTTGGTACTGTCAGCAGTGGTACGGAGAATGAAGCAATATTTGCATTGGGAAATTATAATCCAGTCAATATTGAATTACATGGATGGGGTGTTAATATGCCTGGTGCTGTTTTAGAATTAATGGGATGCCAGAATGGTCCAACTGATTTATTTAATCGTGGCATTAATAATATAACTGTATGCAGTTATACTGGTAATCAGAGTATAAAGCCTGGGTATTTGGCGATATTCAAAATTAAAGTTAAAACACCAATGGTGGAGGAGGATACTATTGTCGGTGATGTGTTTGTCAGGACAACTTATGAAAGATTGACTGTGCCAGTTTATATGAGAGTTGCGCATGGTAAAATATCACTTAAAAAATTAATATTCACCGATTGTTTCCCCGGCTCAATCTGTATGCAGCAGTTGAAAATACACTCGACATTTACCAGAACTATGGACGTCACGATGATCACACCGGTGCACAAGGATAATCGCATTAAATACATACCGCTTGAGGAATCATCCTTACCAACGATATCAAAGGGGGATAATAACATTGGAATGATAAGAATCGATCAATCGATTACGTGCAAGCAGCACTGCTATCTCGGTCTCTCACTCAATACAACCGCCGGTAGTCAGTGGCTGAATACAATGAATTTACCATCGCACACGAGGGACTCGGATTTAAATTTACTCACTTCGAGATACTCGAGGTATTTGAATTCAACTGGTGGCAGTGGTACGTGGGACAACATAACGATGCGGTTGGACACGACTGAAGTGCGTGGCCACAAATTTTACGTTAATATCAAACCGTACTGGCCGTCACTCGTCCAGCATGATAATTCAAATGGGAAAAATAAAAGTGTTATTTTCCCGTTGACACAAGTTGGTAATACGTCCTACAAAACATTGAGAATTCATAATCCGAGTACTAAGACACTGCTGCTACAGCTTGTTATGGATTGGAATTATCCGCAGGGCTTGAGGCTCTATCAATCGTTGCCGAATAAGTTCAAACCGATTTGTAACGACTGCCTGCCGACAATTGACGGTGAATTCAAATTAGAAACGAGCGACAATGATCGCGAATTGTTTGATAGTAACTGGAACACAATGGCGTCGAAAGATTCATTACCACTGCAACTGGATCCTGGGGAATCGCGATTAATAAAATTATCATACACACCATCATCAGGAATTTCATCTTCTGGACTACTTTACATACGTAATAATATGACTATTCTCGAAGTTGTGAGATTGAGTGGTCGTGGTGGTCATGCACAATTTAAATTCGGTAATAGAAAACCAGGCTCAACAACTCCATTATTATTTGAATTAGCTGAAAAACATTTGAAGGATTGTGAACGCGAGAGGATGCGGAAAAATCCAATACCAAATTTAACAGTTAAACGTTCATTCACAGCACGTAATACTGGTGAATTAACAATTGATATTTATGGTTTTTTAATTAATGGATTATTGTGCGAGGGCTATGGTTTTAAAATACTTAATTGTGAAAAATTTCAATTATTACCAAATGGAACGAGAAAAATTGAAATCGCATTTACCCCTGATTTTACGTTATCAAGAATTCAGAGAGAATTGATAATACTAACAAGCATTGGTAATGATTATTATGATGATGTTAATAATGGTATTGTCAAATTAACGTTATTAACAACAGTACCAGCACAAAGTTTAGAATTATGTTCGAATGTATTGACCCGGCCGAATTGGGAAATAGCATTGCACTGGACAGCAATAATATTGTCGATAATATTATTAATTTGCATTATCGCTGGATCATTTCTCGAGGCTGACAGAATATTGCGGGGAGCATTGGCTAATATATCGAGAATAAATTCTGTACAACCGCCATTGGATTTGCGTCAATTAGCAACACAAACTGTTACATTATCATCATCATCATCTATTAAAGATAAGTGTGATGATAATAATAAATTAAAGAAGAAAGACGAGCCAGATTGGTTATCAATGAATGTTAAGAGAGGCAAGGATCAGCATAAAGGTTTAAAAATACCCGATTGGTCAATTGATGAAGAAAAACGTTTTAAATATGACTCTGAAATTAAGGAAACAAGTACAAAGGATGAAATTAATTTAGCTAATAGTAATGAATTAATACAGAGAAAGAAGAAAAATAAAATTGATTGTGAATTAATTAATGATAGTGAATTAAAAAATTCAATTAAATCAAGCCCAGTAATAACAAAGCAATCTAAGAAAGATGATAAATACGACGATAATTACACAATTAGCGCTAATGATAATAAAGATAAACGCAAATTAATACAGCACAATAATAATAATGGTACGTACAAAAAATACGATGGTAATGGTAGTAATCAGAAATTACAATACTCCGAGGAGGAAACATCATCAACAACAACTGAGAGCTCGACGCAGGAGGATCAAGTACCTTACAAGGATGATGTATTTAATAAAACTGACAAACAACAGCGTAAACCGCAGAATAAAAAAATTAAGCAACAAAATAATCAAATAACGAATACAATTGATTACAGAGATAATTACGAAGGTGATTGCGATGACGATGATTATGACAAAGAGCGGCAGGACAATCCGAATAGATGGAAATTGAATGCTAATAAAATACAAAATTCAACCAAGCATCATCACCATCATCATCATCATCATCATCACCAGGCGCGTAATAATGAGGGTGCAGTGATGAAGCAAGTTAAGAACAAAGTACCACCGAGAAAGGAAAAAACGTCGCAGAAGCGAAGGACAGATAAACAGATTAAACCAAGTAATGTTGAATTGAAGAGTGAATTGAGGCCGATTGTTCCAGTTTCATCAGCATCCTCGGCGCCACCGCCACCGCCCCCAGCTTGTTGGGGTGAGAATCGTCCGCGTTTCAGTGACGTTGTTACGAGGAATCAGGAAATTGTTTCGCCAAGTTATTCGGTTAAATCGCTGCAGAAACAGGAAGTTAATATTGATAATAAATCGAAGAGTTTGGGTAAAATCCAGGACTGCGAGAGGCAGATTCATGAATTTGGTAAGCCGGCACTGGAGTTGGGGGACTTGAAATTCGCGAGTGATTTTTGCGGGTTGCCTGATGGTATTGAGGCTTTCGGGGGAGACAAGCTGATGATCGATGATCAGCAGACGAGCAGTTATTTCATGAATTCGTTTGAGCCGCAGTATGAACCGGAACTGGTACCTTACGATGATTTGCCGGAGACTGATGAACCCATGGTCGAGCTCGAGAGCATGGAGGAGGCGACGATGCAGTGCCAACTGTGGAGCGATAAGAGTCCAATGATCAATTTGTTGAGTGATAATGCCTGCTATGGGTTGGAAATTCCGCAGGGCAAGCATGTTGACAAGCTCACACCACTCGCTGATACGTTCAAGGACAATTGGGTCACCGTTGAGACTAATTGGGAACCGTTGTATACGAGGGGAGCTGTGGGGGAGGAAAGGAGCGGCGTTTGGGGAGTTAATACTGGCGGAGTTTGGGCTGCCGCACCCTGGGGCGCGCCAACTCCGCCAAGTACGCTTCAAGTATCTTCGCTGCAGCAACAAGATCAGAATCCCCAGGAACGCTCAGGATTCGATCCATTCAGATCGCTGAGCACAATTTGGACACCGGCGTCGAGCAGTGGATGGATTAATAAGAATGAAGAGTAATTTTGCTCTTTTATTCATTGGAGATAAAACAAAAAGCGAAGGTTGTGATAAGGTTTTTTTTATTTATTTGAAAAATTTTGATTTTGATTCTTGAATTTATGAAAAAACATTGGTTGATTATTTTTTATTTGGATTAATCTCGAGCGCTCGGAGGGGAAAAGTTGGACGAAATTTTTTTTAAAATCATTCGGTTGGTAATGATAATGATGATAGTGATACTCTGTTTGTGTTTGGCAAAATCGTTTTCTCTTTGAGAAAAATTGGAGGATTTGAAAATTCAGGATTGGGAATTCTGCGGGTTTGTTTTTTGAAGAAAGTGAACTCAGATTTTTTGAGGAAATCATTCGTCGATGATTAAAGTTTTGAACTGTACCTACTTTGTAAGACTGCTAATTGTTGTGTTTAAATAAAATCGAACCCTCAGTCTCTGATGAAGAAAAATTAAGTCTTTTTTAGTTTATTTATTTGTTGTGTGTATATTTTATTAAGATGAAAAAATTTATCTAGCAAATTGTTCGAGGTAAAAATATCTTTGTCAGTGCTTTGGTCGCCAAGTTCTCTTTGTTTTTTTAGAATTTATTTTTGTTTTCATTTTAATGAGGTGAATTTGTAGCCAGGAACTGTTTTGCCAGACAGCGAGGAGGATTTGGCGCTTTGTATTTTTCGGAGGATTATCTGAAAATAAGAGATAATGATTATTTGGAGAATTTCTGAGGGTTTCAATGAGGACAGAAGAAAGAGTTATTGAATTGAATGAAGAAAAAAATTAATTTTACTTTGTGTTTGGTTTTTCTGAAATATCTCGGGATCTAAGAGACGTGGGGGAATTTTCATCATTGCCTTTTTTGTGAAGGACGAAGAAAGCTACAAAAAAGATTACGACGAAAATTTCTCTATCTCGTTTAGTTCTCGAGATATTTCAAAAAAAAGATTCCATAGCGAAATGATGAATGAAGATGGTGAATTGTCTTAATTCTTTTGCAAATATCTTCGAAACAAGTGAGTTTAGAGGAAAATTGCAAGAGACCTTTTTTGTAGAGAATTAAATTCTCTCCAAAAAAGTTCTCTTCCCAAATTCTCCTAAACCCCATCGTTTCCGAGATATTCTCAAAATAAACTTCGACTTTAAGACTCATAAATTCAGTAATTTTCCATCGAAAAAAAAAACGCACAATGTTATCTTCATCGATTTTCCGTTGCATTTTCCTCCGATTAATCGCCGAACTGGCGATTCTAACCGGCGTTGAATTTGTCTTTGCGGATTTCGTTGGTTTCTGTTGCGCCATTATTTTTCTCAGTAAATACTGATTATCCCTCTCGATTCTCATCATTTCCATGTTCGTGAAGCTCATATTTCTTCGATTTGATTGATTAACACTTCTCGATTGTGCTCTCGTACTTCCAAACGATGTATAACTTCTATCTTGATTACCAGAAATTTTACTGGCACTTCTTGACGATTCCTTTGATTTATAAATCGATGAATTATCACTCAATGACGATCTGTGAGTGACACTCGTAACATCAGACTCTCGTGTGAAGTCATCTGATGATAATGAATCTTCACTGTATGAATAATCCTCGTCAACTGATTTATCATCATCGCTCTTCTTATCGTCCTCCGACACCTCAGTATTTCCATCAAATTCTTTATTTTCCGTCATTTTCCTTGTTTTTTTCTTCTTAAGAAAAAAGAAATAAGGAAAAATAAGGGAAATTATCACGGTGCAATGCAGTTGAGTTTACTGAACGATAAAATAGTGGAATTGTAGAATGTATAAATAATGCAAGCGGCGTAACCATGGCAACGACCACAATGCCGGACAATTCAAAAAAAATCGATGATAAATACCTGGAAAATTCAGAGAAACATGGAAAAAAAATTTAACGACGTTCTATTATTTTCCTCAGAATAATAACAAGAAAATAAAATTATGATGTAATGTTACGGGACCGTGCATAAGACCTTGAAAATATCGTGATCGCTTTTTTATGAGCTTTATAAATAAATGCAGGCGCAAAGGGAAACGAGTCGATAGAGCTGTTGGAGTTTCTTTTGCGAATATCTCTGAAACGAGTGGGTTTAATCAAAATTGTTAAGAGAGGTTTTTTGTAGAGAATTTCAAGAGCTGCAAATAAGGTTTCTTGATATATTGTTGTAAACCTGATAGTTTTTGATATATTCACAAAATAACGTAAATGTGATATTCGGATTCATTATTCTTTACCACTCGCTGAATTTACTCCAATTTTTTTGTAAATATCTCGGAATTTAATAGAGACAATGAAAAAATCATAATAATAATAACTTTCCTCTCAGGTCGATAAGTCATTGAAATATATTTTTCAATGAATTTTTGGTAATAGAATGATGAAAAGAGATAATTTAAAAAATTCCTTGTACATTATATTGTGAATATCTCCAAAATGGTTGGGTTTAGAGGAAAATATCAAGAAATATATTTTGGAGAGAATTTCATGAATTACAAAAAAGGTCTATAGAGTGACTTCCCCAATGAACGAACAATTAATATCATTTCGTCCTCCAGAAAGCATAAAAAATTTGACAGATCCTCGAATAAAAGATTATTTTAATTAAATTGATTAAAAACTCAATCTCGATTAGAAAAAAATGGAACATTCAATTCTTCTGCAAGAATGAATTAAGAACAATCATTTATCACAAAAATCAGTTCTACCAATGAATAAACGTGTAATTCCTCCAGATAATTTGTTTTTTTTTAATCCACATAAAAGTAAAAAAATTCCCAAAAAATAATACTGAAATCAATTATTTCATTCTAAAATAAGATTAGTTCATTCAATGGTCCTCGTTCATTCACCGGTCCACTAACAACCACCAAGAATTTGCCTAAAAAAACTGTAATAATCAGAAACACTGAAATGAAATCTAAAAAAATTATTTTAATGAATTCTCAGTCTCCATTTTCTGAGGTAAATTCTCAAAAATTCCATAAAAACAAAATAAATATGAAATTTTAATCATTAGAAAAACCATACACTTTAAGACTACCAGCATCTCTCTTTCTATCGTAACTGTCTTTATCATCACAAGCATAAGCCAGTAAATACTGTTTTGGATGCCACGCAACAGTGAATGTAGCAGCTTCAACTGGAATATCCGCAATTTTTTCACCACTCTCCACTTCACCAATATCAATAACAAGATCTTCAGATGCTGCCGCTAATAATTGTCCATCGTACGAGAATGATATAGTTCTGACTGGCCATTCAAGACGTGAAAATGTTCTCAAACAGCACAATTCATCAGCGTCCCACAACGACACAAGTGCGTCGGCCGAGCCAGTTGCGAAATAACGTCCAGTTGGATCAAATTCAATGCAAATACACGTGCCTGGATGTGCTTTAATAACGTGGAGCAATTCCAACTCTGGATAACTCAGAATGTGAACGCAGCCTTGGCCATTTGTTAAATAAAATGTGTCTGAATCCTTGTTCCATGATATTTCATTGACCTCGAAGTTAAATTGTTCTTCAGCACGGATTTTCATGACTCGAGCATCAATGAATGTAACTAGATCCTCTTTGTTGCCAACTGCTATTGTCGTACCGTCTGGTGACCAAGAAATATTTATGTTTTCGCCTCTCGTGTCGATGTTCGCAGTACATTTCTGAGTTCTCGTGTCCCATATTCTCACGGTTTTATCACCACTCGCTGTTGATAATAGCTCGGGATTGAAGGCGTGCCAACACAGCTGATCGACACTGCCACCGTGGCCGCGAAATGTTGTTTCTTGTTTCTGGATCAGTGGAAAATTTATTCGATCAAATTTTTAGTGATTTGGGAGCAAATGGTGGAAGATGAAAAAGGTTCTTGAGATTCTTTTGCGAATAGCTTTGGAACGAGTTTGGGAGAAATTGTGGAGAGATCTTTTTTTAGAGAATCTAATTCTTTACAAAAAAGGTTTCTTGATGAATTCTCGTAAACGTAGCCTTTGGGAGATATTGTGAAAATAAACTGTGATTTTTGGAGAATTTAAAAAATTTCCGTTTCAAAAAAAATGAAAACGAAGTACAATATTATCTTCATCGATTTTCTCAAACCTTTTTTTGTACAGGAGAAAGGGTACAAAAAAAATTATGAAAAAAAATTCTGGATCTCTCTTGGTTTTCGAGGTATTTAAAAAAAAAATCCGTGGTGAAATGATAAATTGAGATGGCGAATGTTTTTTTTTATTCTTCTGCGAATATCTTTTTCATCTTGTTTCATCAGTAACTCCCCAACTATTGGATTCAGCAAAATTTACCAAGAGACCTTTTTTGTAGAGAATCAAATTCCCTACAAAAAAGGTCTCTTAACATTTTTTCATAAACCCACTCACTCCAAAGTTATCAAGCAAACGATGCAAATAAATTTCCCTTGCAACTTCATCAACAAAATTTGCCGGTTGAAAAACAACAATTGAATTCTATTTTTGAGGTTGTATTTACCAATCTGTCTGGTCCAAGTGAAAATATACAAATGCACTTGTCAAATGAGCCCGATGCCAAGTATTTTCCATCGCAGCTCCAACCAACGCTGTGCACTTTAGCTGAATGCGTTTGTTGTTCCCTTATTTTATTGTGTGATTTAAAATAATTTATTAAATCATCTACCCGCGTACTCGTGCCTGCCATTTTTTTCTCCTGTGCAGTCTACGGAAAGATCCCTTCTTTACCGACACTGAATTGTCTTTGCGGTTAGTTTTGGTTTGGAACGTTCGGAGTGTTTGAAAACAAGAATTCGCTCCGATAATTCGGAGCAATAAATCCGCAATTTTTTTCCCTTTTCTCTTGGTTTTATTCGGACGATGAATGTCTGAATGCGGTAATGAATGAACCAGATGTTGTTGAGAACTTCATCGGAGTTTATTTGTTGTACTGTGAAAATCCGAAGTACAAGGGAAGAGTTTACATTGGATACACAGTCGATCCAGTCAGGAGATTGAAGAGACACAATGCTGGTGCAAAGTTTGGCGGCGCATGGAGAACCAGCAACAAGGGGCCTTGGTAAAATCATTATGATAATGAAAGTAGCAGACATCTGACAATGTTTTAGATTTTCTTAAACAAATGATTTATCATAAAAAAAATATTAAAAAAATTTGCACTTATAGTTTCTTAAATTTTCTCTATGTGCAATTTTTTTTTTCTTTTTTTTAAAATTGATTTGTTGGGGAAAAAAATCCAAAATTTTTCCGATGTCTGCTATTTTCAGTATTATAAATC
>JABSMS010023082.1:0-10860 GCA_018902275.1 Aleiodes sp. PSUC_FEM 10030003
GACAATTGTTATGACAATGCCATAACAATTGTTATGACAATGCCATAACAATTGTTATGACATTGTCATAACAATTGTCATGAAAATTTTTATACGTGTCCTAGATAAAACCGTTCATTAAATGCTAAATACGTGATCCGATTGTTGCAAATGAATGAAAAAAACATACGGTGATGAATAGAAATAAGAGGGAAAGGAATTACTGCTGTTTCATTGAAATTTAATGTAAACATATATGGGGTAGCTTACCCCCTTAACTTGATTTGCGAGAAAAACGCAAAGACCCGTATATTTTTTTGCCCTCTTCAAAATGCAATTGAATTCATCGAGATAGGTGCAATAGTTTTTTCATTATAACGATTTTATGAATTTCAACTCTTATAATTTTTTTCCTATGCACCCCCCCCCCCCCGATATGAAACCAGTTGCATTTTTCATCATTTATCATCAAAATAAACTTCCATTTGGATATGTGGAAAAAAATGAGGTACCCCAAAGTTTAAGCAATGTCCATTATCTATTGATGAAAAGATATTGTTTTAAAATAAAGCTATATATTGTAAAATGTAATTTGAGTCATGCTAACTATCTATGAATTTCTCAAAATTTTTCTGAACGTTGGATTTCAAAGAGAACTCGAAAATTGTTGAAAGATCGTTTGAACGGTTTCAATTAAATTGATATACCTTCCAACGTAATTGAGACTAAAAGAAACGAAAAATTCTTATAACAACTTTTCTTATAATGAAATTCATTACGAGAATTTTCCTTATAATAAAATTTCTCATAAGAATCCTTCGTGTAATGAAATTTCTTACAAGAATTTTCCTTATCATAAAATTTCTTATAAGAATTTTTCATACATTAAATTCCTTATAAGAATTCTTCTCATAATCAAATCCATTATAGGAATTTTCCTTATAATAAATTTCTTATAAGACTTTTGCCGTGGGGATTTTTCCTAGAAAAAATTTATCAATGCAGTTTTTTATAAGAAATTTTTCCAGGCGAGAAAGAATTAGCCTTCCATCTCCATTGTTAAAGCCTTCCCCTCCATTTTTTCGACAAGGTATTTCTTTCATCTTTTCTGGCGCCCTCATTTTTTTTTATCCAACGATTCATATGAAAAAAAAAATTTCAGGGAAATTCCGGTAAAAAAAATCTTCTATAAAAAAAATTCTTATAAAAAATGTTCCAATTTCTTATAATACGGGTTATTATAAGAATTTCCTTATAAGATTCTCATAAGACTTTTCATACGTGTAGCCATTAATTCATTCCAATATTCAGGTTATATTATTGGGGATACACGTATGAAAATTTCTGTAAGAGATTATTCTTTTCTATAAGAGATTGGAACCATTCTTATGAAACGGGTTTCAATTTCTTACAGAGAAAATTATTTCTTATGGAAATTTTCATACGTGTACACCCGATCATAATTATGCTACTGATGCCGCAAATGTTGAGGTCAAGAGAGTTAAAAATGAAATTCGCAAACGTGCTCGCAACAATGACGATTCTTATGGGTTAATTATTGACAATGCGGTGGCAAATGTTTCAAGTCCTGTTTCAAGTTCCTGTCTTCCAAAAATGGTATCTTTGGGTCGTAATGTTCAACGTGTTCGTCAGCAAAATGAGATTCCGTTTGTTGAGCCGAAGAAGTGTGAAGATTCGGATATCTCTGATAGATATTGCGAGACTGAGAAAGGGGAGAATCTATTCTTTTTTGAAGTGGTAAGACAAATCTCGTTTTTTGATCTTCACGAATGATTGGAATTTGCAATGATTATCCGAGTGCTCACAATGGACAGGTGATGGTACTTTTCCATCTGCACCCTCCATTTTCAAGCAATTATACACTATTCGTGGATTAAAGAATGGGAAAATGTTACCATTAGTTTGTGCATTGTTGCCCGATGAAAGTCAACAGACTTACATTAAAATTTCAACACTAATCAAAGAACATATGCCTGCGTTGAATCCGAGATTTTTGATGACAGATTTCGGATTAGGCTTCATTAATGCGTATAAATTTGTTCTTCATGAAACTGAAGTTAATGGTTGTTCGTTTGACTTTAGTCCAGGTGTGAGGAGAAAATTACAGTCATTGAGGTTACTGCGTTTATATAATACCCATGTATATTTTGCTCTGAATGTATGGAGGTTTTGGCCTTGCCATTCGTACCCATTAATGATGATTGTAGTGCTTTTAGTAAATTCTTTGGGACTCAGTATTATGTTGATCATGAAGATTAATTTCGTGCTCTACTTGATTATTATGAAAGGACATGGATTGGAGTATTATCACGGAGGAGCTAGAGGCGAATGAAGCCTGTTTATCAGATTTGTATGTGGAATTGTTACCTTTCTGTTCTTTGCGATGTAATACGTTTCAATAATGCTGCCGAAGGATGGCATCGTTCATTCGATTTTCGTGTACGGGTTCATCAAGTTAGTGTGCATCGTTTCATTAAGGTTATTATTCATGAGCAAAGCCCTACTGATGTTTTAATTACACAGGCTAATACTGGTTTACAAATTGCACCAAAACGTCGGAGGGAGTATTGCAATCTTGATGCACGCTTGAAAAATATCGTGTCTTCTTATGATGCTAATGATCAAATCAAATATTTACATGATATTGCTTCTGCATTGACAATGTGAAGATTTCATCGGTTTTTTTGTTCATATCATGGGCTATTGGAAGAAAACATTAATTATTGATTTTGTTCATTCACAATATCGTGTCTTCATATGATGTGATGATTCAATTGCTTTTTTTCGTTCATATAATTTGAGATTCACAATAAACATTAATTGTTGATTTTGTTCATTCATAATTATTTTATTTGGCTGATTATTTCGTCTATGGATATTCTGTCGATATTTTCTTGTCGCGGATATTTTGTCGAGATTTTTTTGTCGCAGTAATTCTGCAATGGATATTTCTCCCACGGATATTCTGTTGATATTTTCCTGTCGTGGATAATTTGTCAGTGATATTTTTGTTATGGATATTTCATCTTCCGGATATTTTGTTCGCGAATATCCTGTTACGCAACCATGAAATTTGCAATCGATAGATCCCTATATCACTGCAACGTTTTTTTCTTCAAATTGGTAATGTGTCTATGAAAAGAATCAATTAAAAACAAACGAATATCCCCGAGGCGATACGTTATCTATCCGATTCATGAAATTTGAAATCGATAGAGACCTATGTTGTTGGAACGATTTTTTTTTCACGCTCAAATCCCAAAAACTTTGAATTGCATTTTTGGGTTGAAAAAAAAATTCTTCTTCCCCTTTCCTTTTCATATCATGTACTTCTATTCATGGGACGTTATTTCGCCGATAACATGCAGGTTTTCTAATATTAACTATTTTTTAAGCCCAAAAAACGAAAATTTGATTCTTGCCAACAACAATGGCAAAAAAAATTTTGAATTTACTTGAATTTTCCAACCATAGTTTAAGGCAAATGCTGTAATTGGGAAATAAAATAAAATCAGTTCTTTTTTCGCCAAGTTACAGCTATTCGTCTACGGCTAATCGCGCTCCGCTTCTCAATTATTCATCAAAAAATTAAAATCTTGTTAACTATGAGTAGTGGGAAAAGCCGTGTTTGGCTCATTTTCGTCATTTATCTTTCCTCTAAATTTCATTTGCGGTATGTCAGATCCAATTTCCAAAAGTTGATGAGATATTCCAATGGAAAACTAATTGCAAGAGGGCTGAAAATTTCAAAATCGGACCATTTAAAAAGGAAGTTGCCAACAAACCCGGTGTTTTTCCACGCCGACCGGACTAAGATATGAATTTTCGAAGTGACTGACAACTTTTGCGATGCAGATGAGATTCTCAAACTTAGGCAGTCATATTGGGATTGTTCAGAGATCCATAACTTGGATAGTATCAGCGGGGAAAGCAACATTTCACCTACATAATAGAAGAAAACAATATTTTATCACTGAGGTGATTCGTCCCCGGCACGCTGCGCGGACTGGTAGTCCGTTTCAACAATGAGGAATGCTTAGAATAGGAGAAAACTCTAAAAATGAAGGTCCCCGCACTGTTAAATACAGGAAAGTGGTTGTCGAAGAGAACCGAAATCACAGAAAATGCATCAATCTGGCTGGGGATTACATAGAACTTCCTTTGCAAAAGAACCAGTTAATCTATCTATGATACAATTTTCCCGCGAACCACTAATATCAAACGACATCTTTTGATTGACTACCGAAATCGAAGATCGATTTTTTACTAGACTGATGCAATTATTGGACCTAACAATTTTATGAATTACTGATCACCATCGTGCAAAATTCTCTGAATACTTTCAAATCCGAAACATGGAAAACTTGAAACTGTATTTCTCTAAGAAGTAATGATAGAGCTTGAATGAAAATCATATATGGAAGTATAAAATAAATGAAAAAAGCGTGATTGATGAATCCATCAATTTAATTTTGTAAAGTTGTCTGAACTACTCAAGTTATTAGTCTGAAATCAATTCAATTAGAAAAATCGATATCATAACTATTCGGGAATAGATAGAAAAACACACTCACAAATTTCTTTTTATACGCCTTGTCGGATTTCAATTTGTCATCAAATATGACAAAATTCTCGTAAAATGCAACTGGCAACTTGATGGGATCATCTTCAGTGTCCTCCAGTATTGGTAAGACTTCTGGCACATTCGAGTTTTTCATTAAAGTTGAAACCATTTGTTGAAGTAAAACCACCTCTCCTTTAATGTCAGCTAATTGCTTTGAAATGCTGCGATGATAAGCCCCTGTCAATGGCGAAGATCCTGAAATTATATATCTATATATATTTTTGAAAAGAAAAAACGGAGAGATGGGCTAGTCAACTTACTGTCTTCCAAGAGAACTGTCTGAGGATACTCGTGATGTTTTCCTTTTTCATTGCGTCGTTCTTCGTTTTCAGGATTCTCATTGTTATTCCCTTTAGCTTTATCTTGTTTGGGAGGTTCATTCATCGCTGCTGAAGGGGTTGAAGGTTGCCCAGATTGCTCATGAGAATGTTAGGAACTGGAGTTTGGTGCATCGATACTTCCGATGAATCTGAACATTCTGAGATTTTTTCGGATCTCTGGTCTCCGTTGTTCTTTTTCTTAGAGAGCTTCATATTCTAAGTCCTCGGAACTGGAGCTAGAGGTTACAGTACGAGAAGAAACTAAAAAAAAAATTCAACAGGAGACAAGAATATTTTTTGAGAAATCGAACATCAAAAACGAAATTTTTTTAAAACTCTCAAAAAAAAAATATTCATTTCTCTTTTGACGAGAATAAGCCGCATTCGCATTATCACTCAATTCGCAAATTCCATCTTGAAGAGTTCTGTGGACAGATCGGTTGTCCCCACGTTGCATAGTTCGCTTGAAACGCTGCGTATCCTGGTGTGCCATATTTTCAGCAGAACTTTCATTATCCGTCGTATAAACATATTCTACATTTTCTAACTGCTTAAGCTTTACTAGAGCCTCTTCATATGTATCTAGAGAAATTCAAATGAGAAAAAAAAAGGAAATTTATGGGAGTCATTGATCAATGAATATTAATATCAAAAAAAATATCAAATAATCATTAGTAAATTCTCTTTTCAATTACAAAAATAGAAATTCATTTCTTCTCAAAAATGAAAATTGTAAAAATATTAAAGAATGAGAAACTTACCAGCTCTACCTTGGAATTTGACCGGATACTCATCCCCCGACTCGTCAAAAGTTTGGCGATTTTTAATCATTGTAGTTAGAAGTTTTAATTTCTTATTTGTAAAGGGACCAGTCATGAACCGAGCTAACAAAACATCTTCTTCCTCATCATAACGAGTGATCCACGAAGATGGAATAATGTCAATAATTTTTTTTTCACTATCATCTTTAATAAACCATACCAACTTATAGGGAGTCTCCTTTTTATTCTTTAATTTAGACACACTCATTTTAGCCTGAAAAATATAAGAAGAATTAATTGAATTGTTGTTGATGCGAAGTTTGACTGTATTTCTCTCATCTCAATCAGTACACAAAGTATATCCACTTGGTTAAATTTATGTATTGGAAATGAGATGATTGAACCAAAAATTAAGAGAAGATTGTGATCACTGGCAATATAATCAGTGAAGCATCTAGATATTCACTAAATACACATGTACTCGACTGAGTCCAATGGGTTTCAGTAGACAATAAAACTCCCCAACACTTTCTACGTTCTTCACAAAATGCCTAGGAATATGGTTATTGATAATTAAATAAAAAAACATCCTAATTCATCTCAGAGTTTAAGCGAGGGTAATTTTTCTTTTAGGTTAAGTTTATTTTTCGGGAGAAATTATCGAATAAATAATAAGGATTATGACACTTGAAATGCATGTTTATTTTTTAGAAAAAATCTATTATTACCGTGAATTTTTTTCGAACTTTCATTGTCTCAATTTCACACTAAAATCACTTTTCGATTTTTTTTTTGCAAAAGATCACGCCAAAGCGTCTTGTGCACCGACGCCAGTTAATTCCTTACTATCCTTCGGCACGTGCACACAGATGAATATTATCGCCCACAAGTTCACATTGCTAGTTAAACGAAGAAACGATAGGAATATTTTTTTCACGCTTATTTCACAAAAAAATCGAATCAATGCCGACGCCGAAAATATTTCCGGAATCTCAATAGAGAAGAATAATGAAACCTGTGGTAATGGCGTGAAGACATATACCGGTGTGACGCTATTGCGGCGCTCGGTTATTCTCACGTGTCACTGTTAGGGTCACGCTACATAAAGCGTAATGCTCAACATGACGCACAACTTAGTAGACGATGAACGTAACGCACAATAAAAAGCGCAAAAATTGGGTAAATTCTATAACCTGCTAACATGGCGAAAAAATACATTTATACAAATTGCAGTAAAAAAAAATCAAATTCGTTACTTTTTTAGGAGCAAATGTACGCGCTTCGTATAATTTTCAATACGCAAACAACTGTAAATATAAAAAAAAAATTAAAAACGTATAAGTAGATTTGTAATAGACTACACAATTTATATGAGTTTCAGGATTTGCGTCATGCACTACATTTTATGTAGCATAACCCTTACTCTGGAGACAGCGTTACTTGTATACACAAAGCACGACAGAAAAAGTTTTTTTTTCTTTAATGAATAAAATTCACCATTAAAAATAAACCACATCATTTCAAATATAATTTTTAACTACATTGTTTCTTCAAGATATGAAAAAAAGAAATTCATTGCACATATATTCTGTTACTACTCACCTCAAAGATGTTGGTGTGTAATTTTGGGAGCTAACTCTTTTATTTTTCATTTCTTTCCATCATTCGTTGAGTAATAAAAAATTAAACTAAATATTTCTTTGATAGATAAAGAATTAGATAGATGTGTTGAATGAACATAATAAAAAATCGGAAAACCTTATTTTTATTGTCTTCGGAAAGTTCACTAGATTTTGCATAATACAAAGTATTTAATGTCAATAAAATAAATATGAAAAGAATGTTTACATGTGAAGCAGTGGCATAGCATACATTTCTTGTCTTTTTATTGTACTTAGGTCAAACATAACCATTTTCTGAGCGACATCATTAAGAGAGCCAGTAAAAAATTTATCCGAATTTTTACGAACTACCCACATGTCTAGAGCACTTGAATCACATGGATAGTTGAACAGAGGCTTCGATTTTTCTAACATACAACCCTTGATCTGAATGTCACTGTTATGTGCATTGTCGGGAAGAAAAATCTTCTCAATCTGAACACATCTACCATCTTTCAGTAAAACAGAATTGTTGGGACATTTGGTAGTTAGTATACACTCTTGATATCTAACTCGTTTCACTTGAATTCCTCGGTTCTTATCTGGCAACAATTGACGCAAAATTTCTATGCTATTTGCGTGTGTTGCCATTTTTGCACGAGTAAAGAAAGATTCATGTAAGCGTCTAGCGATTTGAGCAAGAGGACGATTCCCACTTCTCAACAATCTTTTAATTGTGCCCAATGTACTTTCGAACGGAAAGGCTGTTAAGAATGAAAGAGGACATTGCATACCTCTTACATCTTCAGCAAGGTGGATAAGATTATGCATATTGGATATAAGGCTTTTGGTTCCATATATCTGTGTTGCTAATTTGACAAATGTATAAAGGAATAACTTTGCATGTTGCCAATATTGAACTGCAAACTGTCTCGAACAAAGAATACGACAAGCTGTGCTAAGCAGTAGAAAATTACAATAAAGTGGTTTAGGTAATACTTTCTTGAAAATAACCGGACCAGCGTAAAGCAATAAAAATTTTAATTCGGTAGCTTTAAATTTATCAACATCGGCTAATGATCGAGTAGTCCTTTGGAATTCACACGGAATCTGTGAATCCAACTGTAGTAAAAAGCTAGTTAATGTTGATATTACCACATCGTTGAGGCGTTCGGTGGTTGATTTTCCTCGAATCCAATACAACAAGAGCTTTTTCATGACACCTAGATAAACTAGGTGCATGATGTCTAAGACAAAGAAAAATATCATATTAATGTTCTGTTTCAAGTTCAGCAATGGTGATACTCCGGTATGGTGCTCTCGATTAGATCGATTCCTAAACGATTCGTTAGATCGTTCTTGTACATCTTCACCTTCAGTAGGATAAATTGTGCGTCTTGCAACTCGCTCGCCTCGAACCGTGCAACGTTCACATCCCCAGTATGCATCATGACTTTCAATGTTTTTAAGGAATGCGCGAGCTGGTCTGTCGCAAACACATGCCTTAATCTTCACATTAAATGTCGTTTCCATTATTTCGAGTCCATTCTCATACAAGTCGTTCATCTCATTTATGAATTCACTCAGGTATTTCTCAACACTGGGTGGTTTATTCTTACCTGAATGTATAGCAATAGGAAAGGCCTTGTAAATATCATTTTCCAAGTAAATTTTGCACAATATAACCCAAAATTGTTTCGAACTAGATTTAAATACCTGTAAGCCATCAGCGTTAATGATCAGTTCTATCAGTTTATTTGTGTGTAAATTAGGATTAACAATCTTCAGGAGATGATTTTTAATACCAAAGTATATAAACTCACTGGAATCTGAATTAATTTCAATATGGTACTGAGCTTGATTAGTGTGTAAGAAAGTTTTTGAACTTTTTGGTAAACTCGGAAGTAGTCGTCGTCTCAAAATTTTTAACAGACCATCAATTTTTGTTTGTGGGATCGTTGGTCCTGTCAAGGCCCATTCACGAAGTTCGTCAGTCTCACTGGATTCATTGTAATCGTCAACATTCGAAAAATCCTCCTCATCCATACTGGCACCTTGGACTTCATTATTATCATCATCCTCATCATCAACATCACTATCATCATCACTCCATGACAATTCATATTCACATGAAATTTCATCATCTGAATAAATCAACTCAGATTCTAGTAAATTGGGAATAATATCTTTTTCTCCAGACGTTACAGGAGTGTTGGAATTTCCGATCACTTCTGTTGTAATTTCTAATGAGTGACTGTGTGCGTTTTCACTCAAACTCATTTCCGCTTTTTGCTGGAATTCTGTTTGCCCTGATGTGTTTGATAGTTCCAATAAGATCTCATCTACGAGATATTCACTGCTTGTATTTGCGGTCGTCGATACTGTATTTTCGCGAAATCGTTTACTCCGTAAAGAACTTAATTTTTTTTGTTTTCTTTTCTTTTGATCTTCCATATTTTATGTTTTATAAGGTTCTCTTGTCAATAAAATTTAATACAAGACTTCACCTGACTACGAAAAACGCTAAAATGCCGGCTGAGCATGTTGATCTCATGAGACGGCCTGAATTCTGAATGACTATTTCAACGGGGAAATCAAATTTTTGAATTCCATTTACTGTATGATATAGAAGAATTTTTGTTATTTAATTCTTAAAAAATAAAAATTGACCTTTATCATGAAGATTGAGTAATATTTCAAATTAACGTGTTGTTGCCTGGACAGCCTAAGCAAAAAGTGAATGTACAGTTTGAAAATCGTTGTATTTTTTCCATCATGAAAAATTAAAACGAGAATTGAGTAATTACGGAGGTTCAATAAGAATATGAAAATTGACATTTTATTGTTATCAATAATTTCAACTACTATTAACATAAATAAACTATTGACTGTAAGCCCATCTGAATTTTGTACTATTGTTTTCTTTACTTATCTAGTGATATAAAAAACTTGATAAAATTCTTTGTAGACTTTCACTTTTTTCAAGTATTTTGTAAACGCTAGATTAGAAATACTCACAGAAACACCTTAAGTCAAAGTACGCCATATTTCACCTAAGGTTGTTCTCTGTAACACTTGCCAGGCACTGACCTGATCAAGTTATGGCATGCCTCATGTAAGGCTGCCGTGGATGCCACTTATCAGGTCCAGATGTGGTCAAATTATGGCATATCTCATTTAAGGCTGCCGTGGATGCTACTTCCCAGGACCTGATGTGATCGACGAACGTCACACCGGATCTAAGGCTGCCATATACGATACTTGTCTGGTCCTGATATGATCAATATTCGGCTTGCCATAGATAAGGTTACCTGTGCGAAATCTTTCCTGGGCCTGGTTCGGTTGATGCTCGGCTTGCCTCATATAAGGTTTCCGGAGCGAAATCTTTCCTGGTCCTGATCCGGTTAATTTCAGGCTTGCCCCATATAAGGATGCCACGATTAAAACTGTCCCGGCCCTTCTGTGACAGCAGGCAATCTTCGGAAAATTTCTACTCGGGACTCTAAATAAATAATTCCGGAATGGCAGAATCATTCGAGGCTCCGACTTCAAAT
>JABSMS010023093.1:0-10860 GCA_018902275.1 Aleiodes sp. PSUC_FEM 10030003
TATATATATCCATATATATATATATAAAAAGAACTTTATTTTCATTGTGTTTGATTTTTACACATACATGTACACACTGTAATTCGTTCACTCTATATTCCTAATATAGAATGAAAACAAAGTTTAAAAAATCAAGTGAGAATTTAAAATTATTTGTAAAAAAAAACAAATAAAAAACTTTGTAATCATCCAACTGTAATAATTTGTAATTTTAAAAAAATAAAAAATGCAATTTTTTGTTCTCAAGAATTATTTAAAAAATTTTATAAAAATTCTATTCAAAATGTTAAGACATTAGTCAATTATTGGACGGCTTTTATTACACTGCTCTCTCAAGCATTGTGCAGAATGGACGGACTAGACGTAGAACTTGAGTCAATAATCCTCAGAATTCCCACGATTTTTTCTAGATTTCAACTAGTATTTACGCGTTAAATATAAGATCATTTATATTAAATTAGCCTCGCAGTTTGAATCTTAACTTGTAAAATTTTGTATGAGGACTGTTAAGAAAACGAAAAGACCAGTGATTTTCAAATTATTAGCACCATTACATCTGTTATCAAAATAACAGAAACACCAAGTTGTTTCGTCGTAATAATCTCGATGAATATCAAGTTGGGTAATGCTGTTATTCACGTAGTGACCCAGACGGACGTCTTTCGCTGCTGGGCGACATCCTTCATATTGATCGGCGGGAATATCAGTCCGGAAGCCTCGCAAGGAGCTCAGGCACTCTCTCGTTATCATTGTTTCAGCTATAACCATAATTTCATGATTTCATGAATCATTTTTTTCTCCATTTTAGAATATTAAAATTCTTCTTCTTCACGCGCCGGAAAAATGGGCTTTCTCGGACGCTTCGTCCTTGCTTCGACACAGCCCATTTTTCCAGCTCTTGTGAAGACAAATGTTCCTCGTCACACCGATAGGAAAAATGATAATGAAATTAGCACACATCTGCCAATCTTTTGGATTATTTAATCAAATAAATTATTATAAAAGAAATATTTAAAAAATTTGCACTTATAGTGTTTGAAATTTTCTATATGTGCCTATTTTCAATTTTTTCAAAATTATTTATTCAGTGAAGAAAAAAAATCTAAATTTTTTTAGATGTCTGCTATTTTCAGCATCATTAGGAAAATTGTTCAAGTCGTTGCGATCGTAGGTCTCGCTTTGGCTTTGTCCTACAACCACCACGCAAAAACCTAAACCCACATTTCAGTCCTTGCAACAAAATGTACTATTTTACCTCCTTTCCGCTCAATAACTTTGACACAAGCATCTTTCTCTTCTGGACAGTATTCACCCCAGTACCAGAGCCAATTGAGTGGTGTACCACATCCGGGCTGATTGCTGTTGCAGCGATAACATAGTAGCCAGCCTCCAGCGCCAGAAACTAAAATTTAAAAAAAGAAAACCAATAATTCGATCCGATACTTCTTTCTAAATTTGTGTTCCAGCGATATTGACGAACTTAAATGCAATCGAATCTTTAGAATGATTTACGACTTGAATCCTAAATGAATTTCTCACCAACAAACTTGATGATTCATAAAGAACATGGGGCAACATTGAAAACCACGCCCGCTAATAGTTTCATTCACGTTCATTGATGATCCTTATTAAGAGATTAATAGAGAATTAATTTTTACCTTCTGTATTAATTAATCCGAGAATGAAAATGACACTGAGCATTTTCTGTATCATGATTGTAGACGAAATACTTATGGATGGGTACTCAAAGTAACAAGTAAACACACAGACACACACTTGTTAATCCTTCAGGCATTCACAGTTTATCACCTCGTTCATGGGTGAAAAAAGGTACTATAATATTCCTTGAAAAAGTAGAGCTTTGAGGGAATTATTATTATTTGTGAAAAAAATCAAATGTTTTTGGTGAACAAAATGATTTACTATGTGGATGATGTTGATTGAGAAAGAATACAAACGAAACTGCCATGCCCACGCCCGTAAATGTTGCCAGACTGGTCAATAATGAAGAACAAACTGGCCAAAGAGTAATTTCCGAAGTCAACCCGAAGCTGAAATTTCCATGCAGGCATAGGAGCCGAATATTCCCGAAGATCACTCTGACAATACGTTCGGTTCCTTTGAGATTTTTTTCCTTCTTATTTCAATGGAAATTAATTTAAAAAAAAACTGTGTACTGTTAATCAGTCAGACAATTCTAATTGGCAATCACTCTCCTTCCTTATTTTCTGGCGAAAGAAGAGAGATTTACAACGTTCCTATTTTTCCTTGATTTTCAATAGAAATGTACAAATTAGATAATTAAGCAGGAAACTTATTAATAAAAGACATCAATTTAATCAGAAATAAAAAATGCGATAAAATTCTCCAACCAATTGAAAAAAGAAAATGCAGGAACAAGGAGTCATAAAGGTAAGAATTCATAATGAACAAAATATTTTGGAAAAATTTTGCAACTCATTGAAAATGTTTACGCCCAGAATCCCCTCCGATTCCGTTTCTTTTCAGTTTAATTTTTGCAAAGTCAGGAGAAATAATATTAGATAAGCCACTCGTTCGCAATTTTGTTCTCACGAAATTAAATATTAATACACATTCAGCGATGTTCCCCCACCATTGTAAGTGTCCATTATCTCAGATCAAATTCTCGTTAGCCTTGGTGACCAACCAGCTCATCATACTCCCTTCATGCTTCATACACATTGACTATTATTTTTGTAACGGAAAAAAAGCCGTTGATATTCAAAAGTTAAAGATGATAAGTCAGTTGACTTTGAATTTAGTTCGCAGTTCATACCATCTGTGCGTACATTAAATTCGCAGTGGAGTAAAGTTTTGAATAATTAGGAGAAACGAAATATTTAGATAGTTCAATTATGGACATTAATGAAGGAGGAAGTAACGCCAACGTGTCAAAAAATTTTACTGACACTTTTGGGGTATTTTGTCATAAATAAAGTTTTTTCCGCACATTCACCTACTAGTTCGAATCCAAAAATAAATACAGACGAGTTCATTCTATTTTAATAATACAAATTTCTGTTCTGTTTAATCTGAGACACCGGCACAACGTGTTTGCTCGTGGTCAGCACAAAAATCGCCGAGATAATTGAAATGATTAAAACGATTCCACGACAGAACAAATAAAAAATTACCATCAGTTTCCCCACTTTTCCGGTTACTTTCTCCGTGACCTTGAACTAATTTCCCGATCGACGCATTTATTTCACGTGTCTTTGCGACTGGAACAGTGGTTTAACAATGTTAGATTCTAGGGAACGGGTAAAAAAATATTTTAATACAATTCTTTTATTCAACTTTGTTTTAATTGAGTATTATTTCTTGTGGTTTTAATTATTTGAGTATTGTGTAATTGTTTTTACAAGTGATTTATCGTAAAACTTCTGATTGGTTAACCTCGCTTTCTTCATGAGTTTTTATCTTGCTTTTTTACCAATTATTTCCACTTAATTATATCATGTCATGCAATTCTAATTGACGGTACTGATAATTTAAAATTTAATTAATCTAATAATCACGTTGACGATGAAATTTTTCTCTGTGTTATTCAAATCTATTCGTAACTGCAATTTTATTGGAAATTGATTTAATCATTTTTTCCCTCTGTTTTTACTTTTTCTTCATTTCTCATTTACTGATTCATTATTTGTTTGGAAGTTAATGCTGAATATTTGAATTTTAATACTGCAATTTTTTTGATTCTCAGATTTTTACTCTGCTGGCAGCACTTGGAACAATCGTAGCAGTTGGTGCAGCAGTGCAATATTACTTAACGTGGAAAAAAAATAAAAAAAGGAAATCACCAATTTTATTAGAAAATCCACTAACAAAATACAATCTACCATTAATCGAGAAAGAAGTCATTAGTCATGACACTAGGAGATTTAGATTTGGCCTGCCAACGCCCGACCACATACTTGGTTTGCCAACTGGCCAGCACATTCATCTGACCGCTGAAATTAACGGGGATATTGTTATTAGAGCTTACACACCAGTCAGCAGTGATGATGATCATGGCTTCGTTGATTTGGTCGTTAAAGTGAGAAAACAATTTTTTTTCAACAATTTAAGTATTTTTCTCTGGTTCAAGATCTATTAATAATTCTTTAATTCCCAGGTCTACTTCAAAAATGTTCATCCAAAATTCCCAGAAGGTGGTAAAATGTCGCAGTACCTTGAATCAATGAATATTGGTGATACAATTGCTTTCAAAGGACCCTCAGGTCGTTTGGTTTACAAAGGCAACGGGAATTTCTCAATTCGATTACTGAGAAAGGAACCACCCACTGATCATCACATTAAGAAGGTATAACGATTGAAAACTATCATACTCCAATAGTGAAGTGGTAAAGAAGAAAAAGTTCAAAGACCATGCATTGATTATTTTTAAACATATCTCGAAAACAATGAACTAGGGGAAGGTGGGGTAAAATGAACACTCGAATTGAACGGTTCGAGATAGAGATTTCTAATGATTCCATTGGAAAGCTGAGGAAATTTTAGTAAAAATTCATGTGTCACAATTAATTTTTTTTATTTTTTTGAAAAATCGATTTTTCGGTCAAGACTTAAAGGTGTCCCCCTTCCGAGAATGGAAAAAATTCACTTTTTTGTGAATTTCTCCGGTTCTATTGGCCGCAGCGCAAAAACTCAAAAACCAGCTGAAAGGTGAGCTCATTTCACATCAATTTACGTAGTTCAAAATTTTTTTTATCGATTTTTCAATTTTTTATAGGTCATTCTCTGAAAATCAGTTTTCGCGCTATATCTACTTGAAAAATCGATAAAAAAAAATTTGAACTACATAAATCGATGGAAAATAGGCTCACCTTTTACCTGGTTTTCGAGTTTTCACGCTAGGACCAATAAAACCTGAGATATTCCCAAAAAAGTGATTTTTTTAGATTTAGGAAACGGGGACCCCTTCAAATCTTGACCAGAAAACTCGAATTTTCTAAAGTATCAAAAAAATTAATTTTTACACATGTTTTCCACTCGAAATTTTCTCAGCTTTCCAATGGAACGATCAGAATGAACCTATCTTTGATGTTTCCCTCGATTTCTTGCCATTTTCATAACATATAACATCAAAACTAGTGTGTGTCCATTTTACCCCGCCTTCCCCTATAGAAACATTTGTCATCAAAGATTTTTTTGTAGTCCATTAAATTCTCCACGAAGGAGGTCTTGAAAATTTCACGTCAACCCAACTCTTTCAAAGCTATTTCCAGAGGAATACGTAACAGATTTTTCGACTTAAAAAAGAGTTGTTAATTGAGAAATTATTAAAAAAAATTTCTTTCAGGTTGTCATGATCGCTGGAGGAACTGGAATAACTCCAATGCTCCAATTGGTCCGTCAAATAACAAAAGATCCAGAGGATAACACAAAAATTTCACTTCTCTTTGCTAATCAAACGGAAAAAGACATTCTTCTCCGCGATGAACTTGAGGCACTTGCTAAGAATCATCCAGAACAATTCAAACTTTGGTTCACATTAGATTCTAGCAGCGAGGGCTGGAAGTATTCAACTGGTCATGTTAATGCAGACATGATTAAAGAACAAATGCATCCACCAGCGAGTGATACAATTGTCCTCATGTGTGGACCACCGCCAATGATTAATTTTGCATGTATACCAAATCTTGACAAACTGGGCTACGATTCCAAGCTCAGATTTGCCTATTAGTCAATCTTTTTCGAAATAATTCTTTTTTCCTCGCATCTATTTATATTTGAAATTCAAATAATTTTCCTCTATACACAGGCAGGCATTTCTTTCAAAAGAAGTAAATGATAAAATCATTTTACTTTTTTTCATCTAATTTTGGTTAAAATACTGCATCTAGTATTGGTGATTTTTTTTGTTAAAAAAGACAGGGTTTTACTGTAAATAAATAGTCAAGGCTTATTATCAGAAGCATTTATTAATGTAAAAATGGTAATTGTTATTAAAAAAAAAAGCTTCCATTCGGAAGCAATAATAATAATAATGAAAATGTGCTCACCGCCATAAACTTGCAATTTATTTAGCAATTTGAAATATTTTTCTTTATTCGGTTCATTCCTACTTACTCAGTATTAGTGAATTAATGAACAAAATACAGGTTTTCTTTCCCCCCTTATAAAAAAATAGTCTGGGAAAATTGGTGTGATAATTATGTTCGAACAGAAGAAGCAGTTGACTTGATAATGCAGAATGAAAAAGAGGATAAATGAATTATTTTCTTCCATTGTATCAAAATCAATTTGATTAACAATGTCCACGATCTGGTACACGCTTCCTCGGTGCTGCTCGAAGGATATCATCAACACGAAGAATCATTTCAGCTGCCTCAGCAGCACTAAGAAGTACCTGTCTCTTAACTGCCCAAGATTCAGTAATTCCCAATGCTTTCATGCAGCCAACTTTTCCATTCTCCATGTCTGTAAATATGTTTTATTCATTCCATTAAAAAATTAATGCAAACTAGAGCAAACCATTGAAGCAAAACATTGAATAATTGATGAATGAGAATGGTAATTACCTAAACCAACAGTACAGGATCCAGAATTATGTGCAGCTCTGAGCTCACTGATGAGCTGTGCTGAATCATAACCAGCATTATCAGCAATAATTATTGGTAATTGCTGGAGTGCTCTTGCAAAAGCTTCCATTGCAACTGCCTCTTTACCTGGTGTTTGAGCAGCTGATTTCATAACAGCACATGCCATCAACATTTCACTGCAACCACCACCATAAACTATTCTCGATTCACGCACAGTTGCAGCCAAAACACAGAGAGCATCGTGCAAGGATCGTTCTGCTTCATCGAGAATCTGTTGAGTTGCACCACGTATAACTACCGTGCAAGCCTCACCAAGTGGTACTCCAGAGAAACGTAGAAGAGTATCTTCACCAATCATCATCTGCAGAAAGACAGAAAGAATATTTTTTCAATAATTCATTGATCAATTAATTTCATAATTGACAAAAGGTTTATTTACCTGTTCAATCAAATCGCACTTTCCAAGCTTCACCATTTCTGGATTATCAAATGTACTAACAATCTCACCACCAGTAACAAGTGCAAGTCTCTCAATTCCATCAAAATCAGCATGCTCAATGGCCATAACACCAGAATCAGCAAATAATTGTTCAGGATAATTGTAAATCAATTGCCTATTAATGAATACATTGCAGCCATGTTTAACAATTTTTTCAACTTTATCCTTCATCTTTTCTTTCTCAGCTAATTCAAGCTCAGCAATTTTAGCCATTGAATCAACTCTAACTCTCGAGCCAAATACTTTAATTTTATCAGTGTCCATTGGTGTATTGGCAATCAAAATTTTTGCATCAGTTATTCTCTGTGGCTGATGAACACCTGGTTTTTTATCCAACAAGAATCCAGAGTCCAGGAATGAATTCGCTAGTGTTGCACCACGAATCTTGATTATCTGAATTGCTGATAGATTTCCGGATCCTTTGAGACGTAGAACAGCATCAACTGCCAATTTGCTGAAGTGTTCTTTGTACTGGGAGAGGATTTTTGAACTAAGTGTTGTTCTTGCTATATTGAGAAGATCCTCACGAAAACGTTCTGGATCAGCTGAATGGTCTGACGTTGCATTCTGAAGAGCCTCACGTGCTACATTTGCTGCTGCACGCCAGCCAGTTATTATTGTCTGGGGATGAAGCTTCTTCTCAACGAGTTTTTCAGCTTCTTTCAATAATTCAGAGGCTGAAAATTTAAGAATATTTTTAATAAATCTTTCGACATCTATTTCAATACTTTTCAGATAAAAGTCTATGAAATGACTCATAAGAATTGGAGCTGCGGAGGAATTGCTCATGAATGTTTTGCTATCCCCTAGATTTTTAGGTAGTTTCTGAAAAACTAGTGATAAAGGAGAGTTAAGTGTTTGTGAGGTTATGACCCACCAAGAACAGTTACAGATGTGGTACCATCTCCAACCTCATCATCCTGTACTTTTGACATGTCAACGAGGATTTTAGCTGCTGGATTATCCACGCCAACACTCTTTAAAATAGTAGCACCATCATTGGTAACCTGTACTTGTCCGGCATTGCGTCCATGAGAAACAAGAATCTTGTCCATTCCTTTTGGTCCAAGTGTTGATTTTACCAAATCACCAATTGCAATAGCACCAACAAAAAGGCTCAAACGTGCTATTTCACCTTTCTCCTCTTCTGCTTCGTTCTTCAAAATTCTCACGGGATTCAGGGAAACCTGAAATTGATTAGAATGTTGAGTTAGATGGAAAATTCAAAGTGATTGAGATTGAAAGGTAAAAGGAAACATGGAAAAAACTCCATGCTTTTTAAAACTAATCGACCAAATAATTGAAACAATGATTTTTTTTCTAATCAGTATATTTGATTAGCAAAAAACAAATTTCAGAGGTGTGGTTTTTATTATTTCACATGACACACGTGCGCCATTTGTCACGATTTTCACCGGTGGGACGAGCAAAACTACTCCAAATTACACAAACACGATGATTTCAATCATTGCAACAGAGATATACGTGAGAGTTGAAGTCACTGACTGAATTACCATTTTCAATGCTTTGTTGATACTTTATTAATTGAATAAACCAGAATGAACACCGGGGTAAGTATTTGTACGATGAGGAAAGTGTTAGAATGAAGCACGAGAAGTTCACGATGATCCAAGATGTCGCTTTAATTTGATTGTCATATTATTTCCCCTAGACTCAGTGAATCTTCGCATTCTATTGGAGGTAATGGGCGGGCATTTTCGGTTCTACCAATGAGCGAACGTTGCGCATTTCGAGACAGCCACTCAGATGACTTTGATGCTAAAATCAATAAATTCTTTCAAACCGAGAAATATTGCAGAGGGCACTCCAAAAAGTGCTCTGCACACTCAATTCAATTCCTTATATGGTAAATTCTAGTTCCCCGAACCAAAATGAAATGAAATTTTATTTTTTGAGAAAAAAAATTGGTACTCAAAAAGGAACTTTTTTGTCTTTTGCAAAATTTTTATATCTCGATTGTTTTTCAAGATATAAGCGAAGAAAAGCTCGAACGTCCTGGAAGCGCGCACCTCGTCCGCCAACAGCGTACTCCGCGCGAATTTAACGTAGAGGTGTTTATTGTTCAGAAGAGTATGAGCTACGAAAAAATTTATTTCCAAATTTACAATATTTTCCACCGTTTTTTAGTTATTTCAGAAGAATTGTCTCGCACGAAATGGACTCATTACATTCAACACAGTTTTTTACAAATATCTGGAAATTCAAGCGAGATAGAGAAATTCTTATAGAAATTCTTTTGTAGCTCTCATTTTCCTCTGCAAAGAAAGGTCGTTGCAAGAATTTCTCTATCTCTCTTAGATTCCCAGGTATTGGGAAAAGCATGGATTGTCTACACGTTTACGGCGATTTCATATCCAAGTCCTAATCACGGCTATAACCGAGTGTATCCTTATATTTTTTGGGGCGCTGAATCTGAATTGAAAGGAATCTGAAAGGATTTGCTCCGATGAGAATTTTAACGATTCCATTGGATTCAGCGTACGGCATTCCTTTCGATCGAGCCTTCGCAAAATTCACTCCAAATTGCTCTATCTCTCAAAATAACAGAGGAAAACGCGAAAAACAAAATGAAGGTACGGAATCATCTATGCGCAATTTTCGACATTTTCCAAGGGCCTTGATGTGGGAGAAGTTCTATAAAAACTGTATTTGTCTTCAAATTCCGTTTGTCTTTGATTTAGGAAACCGCTAATGAAAAATCAATATTCAAGAGTGTCGGTTAACTGAGCCCATCCGATCACGCATGAGACCCAGTGAATGTTTCACATATAAAAGGGGCGAGTGAGCCCCTATTGTCCTGGTGAAACGAAAAACTGGTGGGGACAGCTGTGCTAAACCGTTATATGCACTGTGTATACGTTTTATGGTGTAGAGTTATGTACACTATTATATACAAAAACACTCGTACCCAATAGACAAAAGCCGGCGGGTGTGCGCGGGCTTTTATCCAATGTGTACGATTTTTTAAATAGCAGGAAAGCACGTTTCTCTCACTTTCTCGCTGAGTTTAAATGGAAACTTGTTACTCATTGATATTCAAATTTCTTGTCGGTGATACAAGAATCGCTTCCTGTTAAGACGAAATTTCGAAAAGATTTCTATTGCAATTTTTGGCAATTTCAGTAATAACTAAAAAAATATTTAATTCGGACGGTAACGTAAAAATCAAATGATTAAATTTTTCTCTCTATTTAGTCAATCAAAAGCTTGGGAAAGTTCAATAAAACTTTTCATAAATAATTCTTATCTACAAATTTAATGAAAATTGCGTAATTCAAACGAAATATTCCGTGTATCTACAATTCTGTGAATAATTCTATGCCACGTGCAGAATTGTTACAGAATCAGTCACAAAATACCACAGCAAACTTTCAAATCTAATTCACTCTAATGGAATCCCATTGTGCAACAAGAGTTGAGATGACTTTTTCATTTATCTACGAACACGTGCAAGCCAGCAGTGTTCTAATTTTCATCTTTCCTTCTTTTTTGTCTAATAATTTTCTTCAACTACAAAATGTATGAAAATAAATATTACCGGCTTTTCCAAGCCGGATACCGAGCAGATGCGTGATATTGGCGCGTGCCAGAACATCAGAGAAGGTGGTAGAGGGAGAGAAGGGAAGAAGAAATGTGTGTGACCCCCATGTCCACTGTACATGTGGGGAGTCAGAGCACCTGGCCCTTGAAAAATACCACTGGCGTGATTTTCCAATTCCATGGCATCAAAATGTAGCCCGCCCCCCTCAAAAAAAATCATTATTTTATTAT
>JABSMS010023104.1:0-10860 GCA_018902275.1 Aleiodes sp. PSUC_FEM 10030003
TTTTGATTTATATTTTTTAGAATATATTATTTTCTACACGGGATCGATTTAGCTAATCGGATTTCTTTGAATTTCCCTGCAAAACTTCGGAAACATCTTGAGAAATACTCAACAAATTACTTGAAAACTTTTATGAATATTGCAGAAAACACGAGGTAATTCAATTAACGTGATGCAAATAATTTCTGTACATTTTGGGAATTTTTGGAAAGTTCTTCAACCGAGGAAACAGGATAATAATTCACATTCCGTCATTCTCCAGAATTCTCCTGTCTCATTGGCCAAAAGGCCATGCAGTTAGAAGCATGGAAGAAACTTATGAAGGAGACAGGAGGGATTTGGAAAGAAGGGGAGAGAGAGGTGGATGGGAATACTCCTTGCTAAACTACGTTGAAAGCGCGCGAGTACTGGAGATTTTACAGCACAAGCGCACGCTGCCCTCTCTTTCTCTCTCTTTGCCTCAATGTCCCTCCCTTGGAAGTCACTTAACTTAGATTGCACCGACGGAATGACTTTACTTCCGTGGAAAAGTTCTTTCTCCACGGACTGCGAGACACGGGAGGACGCGCGCGCGGGTTAGCCGGAACACCGACCGGAGAAAGAGTAGAGGAAAAGAAAAAAAAACAAAGTAGAGTATAAAAAAAAGAATGAGAAAAAATGTCAAGACCTTCTGGTAGAATGGCGCTACGATGTAAATAATATCGGTGTAAAAAGGTGACTGCTTCTCTTTTTTTTTTTCAAGTAAAAATTGCGTCTTTTCATGGCATTAATTGAAGGGCATTCACAGTGGAAATTGTATGTATCTTTTGCATCTTATGATTTTTTTTCTCGCTCTTTTTTATATTTTGTGGAATAACTTTCTTTCATTTGAAATAATTTTATTCGTTTAATTCCATCACTTTAATTAGACACTTTCCTATCAATTAACGAAGAATTACTTTCATCATTAATTGTGAGGATTTTTTCAAGTTTTTTTCATTCAATGGATACAGTTAATTAATGAATGAGCGGAATTGATGCTTGAAGTAGTTGGCTTTTATTGATGACAATCATTTTATTTTTTATTGCAATGAAAATTTTAACGATCTGTAAAAATTTTCATCATCAATTAAATTTAAATTCAACGAGTCACTCTTTATGACGAATGTCCCTTTGATTTTTTTAAACTCAAATAAAAATCCAATAATTTTAATTAAAATGAAAAATTTACAAATTTTTTATTGGCACTCAAAGATTAATAATTCAATTAAAACACTGGTGGATTACACAGGTATGTTTTTTTTTTATTTTTGTAATATCGTGTTTTGTAATACTGAATGCACAAAAGCTCGAAAGCACTACACACGAGCTGTTCCAATTCACGGATCACGAGAAACGATTCGCAATTAAATCGTCTCTCACTTCAACTAAAATTCATTTCATGCTTTGGGAGGGTAAACCAGAAGATAAAAAACAGATAAAAAAATGAAAATTTAGGTGCTACAGAGACTTTTCAATTGATTGCTGATTCGATGCTCTTTTCGTACAGAATCCATGCAAATTTTATTAAATATTTTTTCTTGATATACAGATATCCTGTTTAAAAAGAAATGAAAATTTAACATCAATATGGAATTGATGTTAAATTAGACTTGATTCAAGACAGCGTTTCTCTGGGTGTCATCAAATTATTCGGTAGAATTATTCTTAAAAGGTCATTTTTCACACTAAGAAAAAAAAATTCTCGTTACAAGAGAATTGACTTAGATGTAGAAAATTTCGATATATATAGATATAGAAATTGCGAAGAAAAATTTAATTACCAATACATTTTCTTACATTGAAATTTCAAGGCAATTTAAATTTTCAGGTGCGACTGAAAAATCAAATAATATATCAACTTGAATTTCCTATTAATCAGAAATTCCACGCAACAGGATCTCGAACTTCCATGCATTGCCTGCAATTTCACTCACTGAATAATCCACTTGAAATGTGCCAAAAAAATCATAATTTAATGGCAATTTTACCAACAATTTTCGCTGAATTTGCAAATTTCATTTGAATAGTTTCATATTAAATGAATTTCCAAGAGATAAATTTCATGAAATTTCAAGTTAACAGACGTTTGTTAAATATTTCAATATTTTTTCAGTGAATTTTCAATAATAATTTTCTAACAGTGTACATTACCAAAGAGTCGAATGCACTCAATTCAAATGTATAAATCTTCGAATCACCGACTTTAACCTGTCACTGTGATGACGTATGTGCGGATAAATTTGTTATCATGGATTACATACATTCGTAGTTATAACTCGTATACGATCATGTACATAACAAACGCGCTGGGTGCCACAGGGCTTGAAACCCGTGGACAAGTGTCCGGTAGGCCATAAACCACGCTGGTTTACGTTATCGTCCGACCGAATCTACCCAGTCGGCGAACTACTGCAATTTGGCTAACTCGCCACCTCCGACGTGTGTTCACTGATGAAATTGATGGCCTTTCTCTCTGCAACATCAGAGAGACACTGGGTACCATCAAAGCTTTTTTTTCACCTCGAATAAAAAGAAATGAAGATATAAAAAATAAAAGAATATTCTCATCTCAACGGTTCCAATATTCTCTGTAATTTTCCATTTCTCTCTTTGTCCGTTTTTTCTCATTTGGAGCGAAGAAAAAAGAATTGCAAACTTTTTTAGGTTTCTGGATTAATAGAATTAAATTGTATGAATTTTTTTTATTGGGATTATTTAAAAGCGAGGAGGCGAAACGATGAATTAATCTCCATTTTCATTCGATAATGACTTCCGCAATATTCTTCGAAATCCCAAAATTAATTGCAAATCTTCTTATGTTTCAATGGAAACACTGAAAATAAAGAAAATCGAAGAATCATTATCCTCCGCGTTTTCAGAATTATGTTGAAACATTCATGAATAATAGAATAACCTCTGGTTTCTCAACTGTTTTGTATTTGGATTAAAAAGTCGAGGTACATCAACGAAGCTTTATCATTGTTTCCATAATATTTTTTTTCTCGTAGATTTTACGAAGGAGTTTTTAGGGCACAAAAAGCTGAGTATTCAAGGAGAGCCTCGTTAATTATTCATTCGCCTCTGGAGTCAAGTAAAATGGGGAGTAAATAATAAATGTACTTCGTAAGCTTTTTTTCATTTTCTTTCCACCTTCTTGTTTTTTAGTTTCTCTTTTGCTTTCTTGTTCTACCTCGAGTTTTGTTTTTCTTTCCAATCTGTATACTCTGCTGAGTCCTTAAGGAGGTTGCGATCTCCCGGTTCATTTAATTTTCTCTTTCCTCGTATCATAAATTCATGTGGAATTGTTACTTCCCAAAAATCAAAAGGTCAAAAAAATCTGCGAAGCTGTATTCACATTGAAGTATCGACAAATAATGATTAGTGTCTCTTCATTATTAGTCTTTCAATAAATTTTCAGAATCGATTTCGCCAAACTTAATAAATTGCTCTCGAACAGTCGATGGCAAAGCTTTCTCGGTGTATTCGTTCGGTTTTCTATTGAGGTGGGGCTGATTCGCGTTAGCGTCCATCACGGTATATCAATTATCGATTATTCGAGGGGGTTTTTCAAAGGGGCGAAGAGGGAAACAAGCGATTTGATGGCGCGCGAAAACGGCTCACTAAATGCTCTCGTTTGCCATAGCGAAATTGATATACGGAATTTCAAATGATCGAACGAAATTCTACTCTGACGATTTTAAAAAATAAATATCAAACATCGTCTTCATTACCATTAACTCGTGTATCTCATAATGTCATTCATTTATTGTTAGTGAACGAATATTCAATGATAAATCGAATAAGTTAGCCGTTTCATACAAATGTTTTTTACATTTTATTATAACCGTGAAGTTTTTATTTCCTCCAAAAAAGGATTTAACTTCAATGCAGCCTCAGGAACCTCTGTATAAACATCCGACTTTAATGCAAATCACATTTGGAGAGTTTCCCGAACCGTGACTGGAGTCAACGTTATTGCTGAACTCCAGGAAACTTTATTGGCATTAATGACGTGACTTGAGCCGTCGTGAACTTGTTTTAATGGAATTTCGTTTTTTCCGTTCTTTTTTTCAAGCAATGCGACACTTTCAATCTGATTACTTCACAGATACATTGAGAGGAAAGATTGTGCATTATAATTGTGAAAAATTTCATTAATTACTAGGGGGACTCGATAAGACTCACTCACTCGATTAATATTCGATTATAAACTCGTGAGATTTGCTGACGATGCTTATAATTGTGGAAAATATGAATTAATAGAGAGAAAAGATGAATAAAAATTGGTTTCGGGGTGTGAACAGAACAGGTTTTTTAAATGACATGTGGGAGCATGTACGAGAGAATTATTTATATATATGTATACCTATATATATCTTTCCATTTATTCGGCATTCCCCCACGGTTTCAACATCGAATGACAATTTATTTTTATCTCCACGCATTATTTTTTTTTTGGTTTTCATTGTATGCAAGAATGAATTAATAAATATTGTGTAGTTTCCGTATGCATTCCCTGGAGGGAATAGGGGAGGGAGAATAAAAAACTGCCAGAGTTTTTCGGATGATTTTTAGCGACAGAGTGGAGTGATCTTTCAATAAAAAAATTCCTCTATCGTCTATGCGACAGAGCGCGTCGTGTGATTGCCGACGAATTCGTAATTAAGAAACTATGGGAAAACGCAGTAGAACGAGGGAATACGACCGTGGAATATAAATAAATACCGAGACTTGAGGATACAAAAGGACGGGAAAAAAGGAGAATATATATATTGACTCGCTGTGATAAACAAAATATTATGGGGAGGAAGAAAAATCTGAGGATTAATATCACGAAGGGTGATGGTGGAAAAAATTCTTCATTCCCTCATTTTCTTCTGGAGGAGAAAGTAAAATTATTGAGGATGTAATGGAATAATGATCTCGAAAGTGAAGGAAAAAAATGCTTCATCATAGAAGATATTATTCTGAAAAATATATTTTTTCTTCATTAATTTTTTTACCTCGATTCAATACTTTTAAATCTCCCAATCAGTTCGGTGAAAGCCTCTGGGATGATATTCGAAAAAGAGAAGCGAAAAATTGGAAGATCGAAGGCAACGTAATCGAGTTTGTAGGGTGCTAAAAACCACCACTCCGTTGAGCCCAAAGAAGCTGGGAGAGCAATGAGAAAAAAAAGATTGAAGATAGAAAAAAAAGAGTTGAAAATCCTCTTCTCTCGTTTTCCCCTGAAGTATTTCACTGTCCTACATAGAGAAACGGGCTTAAGTGCCAAGAATAAGTATCACCGGGGCTTTGAGTTTTTAAGATAGTGAAACGGAAACATATGGCCGTGCCTATCGCAACCATTTCCATTGCTAAGACAGATGGACACTTGGACTCTACTTTAGACGATTAACAATTGCAGCTCGTTCTGCGGGACAAATCGAGCGAGGATAAAACCTTCGGCCTTCCCCCTCCATCACTTGAACTGTCTAGATAATCGAGCTCTTTCACCGAATCTTCTTGTAGAGCTTCCATCTACCCTTTACACGTTTAAATTCTCCATCTTCTGTAGAAGAATATAAATAAAGTAGGGCATAAACAAGTGATGGCGCATGTGACCGTCTTTCTAGAACGTTCCATCGCATCGAAACATGAATTTGAATTGAAAATCTTTAATTTTTTACGTTTCAACTTTCAAACGAATAGTAAAATGGTTGAAAGACACTTTGAAATTTTCTTCCGTGTACACTGTTTGAAAATCATTATTCAAAATTCCACAAAAAGTATTGAAATATTCAACAAACTTCAATTAACTTGGAATTTTACGGAATGTAGATCTTGAAAATTCTTTTGCCATAAAAATATTCAGAAAAGATTTGATATTTCATTACAAATTATTCATAAAATTTCCATTAAATTATGATTTTTGCGCATGATTGAAGTGGCAATTCATGAAAATTCAGAGGTCTGTTGTGTTGAATTTTCAATTAATAGAAAATTCAAGTTCATATATTATTCAATTTTTCAATCGTATTTAGAAATTAAGATTACTTGTTGCAAACTTCAATGCTTATTGAATCTTAAAAACGGAATTGGTCTTAATTAGAATTAAAATTGGGGTTTTGAAAATTCATATACATATTAACATTGAATTTTCCTTTTTTTAAACAGTGTATATTACATAAGAATGAAAAGAAGGAATGAGTTCTCTCATTGCGAATACCATACCAATAAATTCTCATTAATGATCCCAATTATTATCGTATCGTTGCCATTCCCAATGAATCGTGCATATTGTGTGCCCTGACAAATCCACTTGAAATGAATGAAACAGATGTGACTTTGAATGAAAAAACGGCATTACTCTTCCACTCAACAAATCGTCGCTTCATTATACTTCATATTTCAGCAATTTTACAATTTTTTACCTAATTTATCACCATTAATTTCTTTCAATCTCTTTACTCAACAAATATGAATAACTATTCATGAGAATCATATTTATCTCACTTTCATGTTTTTTCCTCCGTTTTATTTTTCAACCATTTTCTTTCTTCCCCATTTGAAAGTACAGAATCAGACATTTTCTCGGTACTTTCCACCGCTTAATACTTTCAATCGTACCTAATTCAATTACATTCACATTTTATCTTCATACTCAGTATTTTCACTGAGTTACTCGACAATACCATTGAATTCCAGTTTCTTTTATACTTTTTCCCTTCTTTTTTTTCAAAAGGAAAAAGCGGAAGAAAGAAGGGAGAAGAAAAACGACGCTGAAGACGAAGTGAGAGTTGTACGAGGATAAACAATCGTTGTGAAACTGACTCGTTTCAGTTTCGTTTCATTTTCCAACTTTTCGTCTTTCCTCGTTAAAAAAAAAAGAAAAAGAATTAACGAAACAATAGAAAAAGAAAAAGTTTGTGGCTCAATGACGACTCCCCAAGGAAAGAAGTGAAGAAAATAATGAAATAAAAGATTGGAAAGACTTTTCATCGATTTACTGAGGTTGAAACGTTTTTCAAACTCTATTTGTAACCGAGAACAAGTGAAATAATGCGATTGTGTCGGATTATTAGGGGGTAAAAAATCAGTCGTCATTAAATTTCATTACTTTCAGGTATTATTTCACTTTCAATGCCTTTTTTATTCTCTTTTTCTCCCTTTACGAGTCGTTTAAAACCACAATCGTTTGGTAACACTAGACACCCCCTTTGAAGAGCATTTTTTCCATTTTCATCGTCCAATTTTTTTTAACCATTTCCGGAATGTCTACACCGCACACTGCGCTGGATGAAAACTGCAATTCTCTGCAGTATCGAAAGCGATAAACATTAATATTTACGGATAGAAGTGGTGAAGGTGTTGCGAGAAAATTTCCCAAATTAAAAGTCTCATATTTAGAGTCTTTTAATGAAGTCGATTGGAAGAAAATTGCGAAGTTCATTGGAGTGAATAAATGCGGAATTCACTGTATTTCGAGAACGTACAGGGAATTGAGTGGGAGCATTTCGTAGTTATCTTCGTCTTCTCATATTATTTTTTCCGAATAAGCTGAGGATAATCGCTCACATCATTTTATACCTTCTCGCATGTTTTTCGGCTCTCTACTGTTCTCAATTTCTCGTTTTCCAAAATCCTCTTTTCATCAGTTATATTTCCAGTTCCGGCTATTCGTTGATATTTTTTGTTTCAAGTTTAAATTACAGCGCGAAAAAAAACATTTTTTTCCATTGATATCATGTTACACAAATGGAGTCTGCAGATAGATGTATCACAATGACGGTGTGTTGCTGTCGTGTCATTTACAGTGTCTCTTGATGCCCGTTTGAAAGGGATTTCTTGTGTAATAGGCTTGTCCATTAGTGTCACAGTCTTTTTAACGTTAAGGTCGCAATATAAAAGCATGACAATAGTGGTGGGAGTATTATCGTTGGGCTTCCAGCTTGTAGGAAGAAAAAGAGTGAGAAAAATATAAAAGGACTTGGCCCTTTTTATTCGGGAACGATCGTGTAACCGCGTGTAAAAGACTGGAGACAGAATAAAAGAACGTGAAAAAAAAGAAAAAAGAATGATGGAAAAAGGAAAATGAGAGAGGATGGGTTTGTAAAGGCGTGGTTTTACTCTCTTGTTGAGAGTACACGGGTTATACGACAATTGCAGGTGTCGGGTGCAATTGTTGTAGCATTGCCTTCAGGCAACACTCAGTTCCCTTAATGAGGCGACAGACCGTGGTTTAATAAGAGGATAAAGATCTCGTGTTTATTGTTCTTTCACTAATTCAATTTTATCATTTACATTTTTTTTTAAATTATTCTTTACAATTTTAAATTATAAAATGATGCTGTGAATTTGTTTATTTGAAATAATGAAAAATTCAATTGCAAAATATTTGTTAATTGGATGAAAATGAAAGGACTTTTGCTTCTCCGATAATTAGCTATTTTTCCTGATAAATTTACGTGCGCAAATACAATTTCACATCACGCCATTCAATTTTTTTCTTCTCCTCTCTATTTCATTTCGTGCTCTTCTTCGTTTTGTGTTTTCCTGAAAAACTACTGCTTGACACCTCATCGCGTTGTTTCTCTACAACAATTGATTGCGCTATGGAGATTATTCACTGTCGGCACAAAAATTCAATACGAAAAACTCTTGTGTATGAATGGGCCTCTGCAAAACTGGTATTCGTTTATTTACGGACATAATATCCTTTTGTTCCAATAAAACTCAACGAAACGAGATAATGAAACTGTCACGGAATGTCAGCAATTCTTCATTTTTTTTCACGCCATATATGAATCATAGTTTTTAATTTATTTCTAGAGAGTAACTCGAGATAGAGTGGTATAATTTCGTAATAATTTTGAGAAATCAGAAAATTTTTATCATCCGGTTAATTCAAGAGTCCTCACAGCAGCTAACTGGCACAAGAGCCACAAATTTATGAAGGTTTGACATTAAAAACAGAAGTCTGACGCCGGTGCATTCGCTAATTACAGCGTCACTACGTTGAGTGGTTAAATATACATATACACGCTTTAGTCTCTTTAAAACGCACTGGAAGTCTGGTTTTCGAAGCTTCCGAAGTTGATTAAAAGCGCTGCGCTAATTGAATATTGAGAAACTCAAGAAAGTGGATGATCTGTTTTCTTTTTTCCACTTGAACAAGCAAAATTACCCCCTAGGACGTGAGGAAAATTAATTAGTGAAGAATTCCAATTCTAAATTAAAATCAAAATAAATTCAACGAAGCAAGAAATATAATTTTTTTGACAATTTTTCCAACGTTCAAACTCCCTCAACTAGAGTTCACGTAATGTTGGTGATTCGATATTGGGATTCAACAGGAAAAGTTTGATCCCAAACTTACGACTTTGAGTGCGCTGATAATTTTAAGCGGAAGTAACCCGTGTGGCCCTGAGGCTCCTTCAAGATAATTTACCAAGAGCAGCTCTCTACCGCCTTTCTCTCTCTCTCGCTTTTCGGGCTGCTTAGCTCCTGGCGTCTGGTACTTGGCGGTTACGTACGGATATTCCACTAAGTACCAAGTTGTCTTCCCTAGTATACTCAATATCATAAACTTATCTCTTTACTCAAGTTTATTAATATCAGGTACATGCCCAAAAATTTGTTCCTGACATAATTAATTTTAATGTTACAACTTCTACTGGCTGAGACCACTGGCCTTAATGTTTTTTCCATCTCAGTCAAATGAATACTTGGATTCTAACGATCAGAATATACAAAAGTTCCTGTACGCAGTTAATTTATTAAAAGGCCAATTAATTCTCATTACGTAGTAGGGAGAAGAGATGCTCTGAGGGTTGTCCCTCATCAAACACATGGACTCTATAGCCAGGAGACTGGTATCTTTCTCTAATCCCTTACGAGAAACTAAACGGATCTTTACGACGTCAGAAGAGACTCCCAACTGTGACCGAGAGATTGAGGGAGGGAGAGGGGATTTCGATCGGGGTTAGGAGCCAAGGTAAATACATTAAGGCTACAACATCCTGTGGGAGAAGATTCTGTCTAGGGACGGGATTCAATGTTGCTGTTCTGCCAGACACCGTTGACCAAAGGGGAAACGGAAATTCAAGACCTATCTCTTTCTCTCCTTAATCTTGTCTCGTGTTTGCCTCATTCGGAAATTCCTCAGACTGCTTTTTATTCACTCCGTTGAATCGAAAATTCTATAGTTAATTTTAACAAGAAGCTACATTGTAGTTTTTGTGAATAGAAACATTCTGGCTATTCAAAGAGAAAGACAAATTGGTGGGAAATTTCAAGAATTTACGTGAAGAAATTTGTTTGAAAGTTTGGAAAAATGTTTTTTGGTATTTATACACTGTTAGAAAATGATTATTGAAAATGCAACAAAAAAATATTGAAATATTTAACACATTTCAGTTAATTTGTAATTTCGCGAAATTTATCTCTTGATAATTCATTTAATATGAAAATATTCAAATAGAATTTGAAATATCAGTGAGAATTATCGGTAAAATTTGCATTAAATTATGATTATTCGTGCACATTTGAAGTGGATTATCAAACGAATAGAGGAAATTTTAAGCAATACATGAAAATTCAAGAAACTCTTGCGTCGAATCTCCGATTAATAGGAAATTTGAGTTCGTATTAAAAATCATATAATTCTTGAATTTTCAAGGATAATTCTGTCTTAATTATAATTAGAACCGCGATTTTGATATTTCATCTTCATATTGATATTGAATTTTTTTTAAACAGTGTACATAAAAGTGGGGGAAGGTGGGGTAAAATGGACACTCGAATTGAACGGTTCGGGATAGAGATTTTCTGATGATTCCATTGGAAAGCTGAGGAAAT
>JABSMS010023115.1:0-10859 GCA_018902275.1 Aleiodes sp. PSUC_FEM 10030003
CTCGATGTTTCCATACTCTTTCCGAAATATCAAAATTTCATTAATTACTTCAAGTGTGAAGACAGAATCACAGTATGAATTAAGAAATATGAAAAAATATGGACGGCACTGAGGAATTGGATATAGTCGACTCTCTGTAAAATTCCAAGCTTGGCACGTGTCCTTCAAAGAATTCTTGGGAGTGGAATTTCACAGAACAATAAAAAAGAGTCCCCGAGTCGAAATTTCGTGAGTGAATTGAGTCGCTTCTCGACTGTTTACAGGCGTTGAGATACGTTGAAACTCTGTTAACTCTGTGGGGATGTGAATATATGCAGTCAACATGAGTTAAAGGCCTTTTAACGTAGAAAGTGGAAGTTATGTCCATTTATTTCAGTTTTCACGTTGAATGAGCATTGAGCTACGTTAGCCGTTGAACGTAGTGCGACCAGTCTCCGATTTACCGCCCCCCCCCTCCACGCGAAATCCCCAAAAACAGAAATGGAGGGGGAAATTAGCGCTCCTCCTACGTCTTTCTTTGTTACTCTGGGAAGAAAATACTACTCCTTATTAGATTTTAATAATTACAATGACTTTTTATTGTCTAAAATATAAACTTTTATCGGCAAGACCTAGGAGTTGAAGTGGCGAAAGAACAATCCTTTTTCACGGAATCCAGCTTTGGCTTCAGAAGATTTCTATTATAATCCTTTGCACTTAAAATAACTGAACTTAATGTGATATGAAAGAATTCAAAATTCGGTGGAAAATATTGTTGAAGCTCTTCTATATTTCAAGAGCAAGTAGCGAGCACCTCTAGCTTCCAGTGAAGAATGACCAGCAGACCCCATTGTACTGATGTTTTAGCCTTCCGCTTACCCGGTAAAGCAGTGATTTCCATTGCTGGTTGTTTTCTCGTGTACCTGCTTCTGAGCAAACTCTTTTTCCTCAAACCGTTCTTCATAATTCAGTTCTTCGCTAATTCTGGATAACAATCTGTGACAACGAAATCTTATTATACATTTATATTTTGAATGAGTGGAATTTTGTTTCCAAATTGTGAAACATAAGAAAAAAAATACTTTTCTGAAATCAAATACTACTTTTCGATTTTTTTGAATTATTTGAATAATTTAACAATTCCCGTGTTAATCAGTAATTTCTACTAGTGTGATTACAACCTGATATTGCTTTGATTATTTCCATCAGGTTTACTATGAGTGAATTTGAAAAAAAATGTAGACGAAGAATACCGAAGAATTAGATAAGAGTTTTGAGAAGGACATGTTATCATACGTTCATATCTAGAATTGAAGGTGATGTTTTATTCATAAATCGTGAATCGTGAATCGAAGATCAGAAATGCATTTTTCAAATCAAGTTCATTTTTTCAATTCCTTGAATCAACATCTCTTTTGGAACGAAAAAAATAATGTTTTTATTTGCATAGAACAGTAATTTTTAATCTCACATTCGTTGAAAATTACTTTTCCAAACTAGTTTATCGTAATATACTATTACTATTTGTTTCATTGAAAAGTTAATGAAGGAAAAAGAATCCCTCTAATTATCGTTCATGGTAACTAAATCCTGTCCGAAAAGAAGTGAAAAAACCATAAAAGTTCCCCTATCTAAGTAAGAAGGTTATACGACATTCGTAAGCTAAATGTTTGAACAGTTGCGCAAATATACCTGATATTTATTCTCAATACTCTAAAAATAGGGAAGTAGACCATCGTTCGACAGTGAATAGGCGACAATTTTTGCGAATACTCCAGAAATATTCGTACACTTACAAATTCCTAGCAATGGAGAATTCAGTATTCTCCATTCTCTTAACTGCAGCTTTCATCATTGGTATTTTTTGCATTTTTTCAATTATCGTTATATTTCTGTGTTCTCAATTAAAATTCAATAATACAATAGATGGGAATGCCGAAAAACATTCAGCGAGCGAGGAGCAATTGAAATATGTTGCATCAATATGGCATGCTGGTTTCCGTCAGTGCAATGGCGCTGTCATCACTGTCAGCCACATCCTAACAGTAAGACACTGTGTTGATAGTAAGATGATAATAGACTTCAGAGTATTAGTTGGTGTCGTTGGTATTCTCGTAACATCATCAACTACATGGCATCGAGTGCGGAATATCCATTTACATCATGGGTATGCACCAGTTTGTGATCATGATGACGTGCCAGCTCGGGCTGATAATGATATTGCTGTTATGCAGGCAAGTTGTTTCCTTATCATTCATTTTTTCATCAAAACATTGCCATTATTATGATGCGGATGAATAATGAAAAATGGTAATGAATCCGTTGGGAGGGCCGGAATATTGTTTTAGGCCCCTGCGAGATGTAGGACGAGTCAAAGGCGAGTTTTACAATCACAAGAGCCAGAAAATTTTTCGTAAACATGGAACGAACAACATTGTTCTCTACATGAAGAGAAAAATATAGGAATTTTTCTAAACCCTGACGACTTTTTGAATACCGTTAAAAAACCGTATTTATACCGTGTTTATATGGTCACCCATGGTAGTTTTGGTCCATTTTATACCGTCGTCATACCGTGGTTGTACCACTTTTATACCGTCTCAATACCGTGTTCATGCGGTACACGTATGAAAATTTCTATGAGAAATATTTTGTTCTATAAGAAATTGGAACCATTCTTATAAGAATGGTTCCAATTTTTTATAGGAAGAAAATTTTTTTTATAGGAATTTTCATATGTGTATTTTTTACAATTTCCATAAATTGATAGCTTGGCATTTCCACGGTATTATTACGGTATATATACAGTATTACTACGATATAACGACGGTATTACTACGGTACAACGACGGTCTTTTCAAGGTCAATATACAGTATTACCAGGGTATATAAACGGTATTTTGGCGATATGATTGTGGTATATATATCGTGTTCCTCATCTCTGACTCTAGAACAGACCACAAGGGTCCATCAACAAATGACTCTACGCTCGAGAATATATTACTATTTTATACGCCTCCGCTTAGGGAAAATAAGTGACCTCTAGCGGCGGCCGTGGAACTAACGCTACCATCTTTCCATCGTAGATATACGCAGGGTTGGGTCGTTCCATGGAAATTGAAGTTTATTACTTTACATTGTAAAAAACCAGTAATTTACGTAAAAAAACGTAAATAATGTAAATAACCTCACTAAACAATTCTAACCTCATTTTCTTGTGAGAATTCAATAATTTCAATTGTCCCCATGCGCAGTTTGCAATAAATAAATATAATAAACAGAAACTTTTTATTTTTGTATGAATGAAAATTTGCTTTAGAGCCCACATCACCAGTATACAATGAAAAGTGAAGAATCGAACACGAACCTAAATATTCTAATTTATTTGCATGATTTATTTGCGAAATTTGATGTTTTCTCTGCTTTCTAAGAGACTATTAGACAATATGCGTACATTCCCTAGTACGTCATTATTGAAAATTTATTAAACTAATTGTAATTTTGTTTTTCATTTAGCTTCTTCATCCACTGGTATTTAGTGATACCATTCAAGCAATTACCCTATCAATTGAATCACGTTCATCCCTTTATCCTCTGTGTGATTTTCTTTGGTTCAGAGAAAGAAAAAGCCGAACTATCAAAAAGGAACAGCTCTCATTATGGTCGGATAATGTCGCTATAACTACCCACGAGGATTGCGCTAAGTGGTATCCTAATGTCTACCCTACTATTCGATGCATACTCAATCCTTTCGATATCCGAAGCCTATCTTGGGTAGGAACCATTTACATTTTATTGTATGAATTATGAACTGCGAAACTGTAGAATCAGCTCAATTAATTTTTTTAATCTACTTTATCAATTTTTCCAGGGAGACAGCGGAGCGCCCGTTGTTTGTGATGGTGTGTTAACTGCCCTACTGAGTGGCGGTCTACCACGTATAAAATATCCAGCGAAAGTGATTATGGTAGCTCCCTACATCAATTGGATTCTAGACGTAATATGTTTTTAATTCAAATTACTCTCGACAGTAAAAATTTTGTAACGTCTTAAATAAATAAATTATTATTTGAAATGATGATTATTTTTACAAACACGAGGAGTCCAACGTGTATTAATTGAAATGATTATTAATAAATTTTTTCAAATAATTATTGATACCATCGGAGTTCAGTGTACTCGTAGAGGTTTTGTTTCTAATCTATCGTCATAATAGTGGGAATACTTGGGATAATAACAAAACAAGTTTATGGAATAAAAAAACAGAATTTTATTAAAAACTTATGGAAATTTCATTCATTTAATTGCGGTCTTTTTGAAACTGGAGAATGGTGTACTGTAGCATTCTGCTCCAACGGCGCTGTCCTCCTTTTAGCAAATGAAATAGTCAATAGAGTAAATAAGACCACTGATATAAAAACTGCCTCAACCAATACTCAGCAATATGAAAAAATATAATTTTGGTAACTATCAGCTATAGTTGAAAAAGACCTCAACGATTTTTGCTTCGATAATGTCACTTTTCGACACAACAAGTTGGTATTATCATGTAAAGTAGTCGATCATACTATATCAATTGGCTACAGTGAAAGTAAATATTCAGGAAAAACTATGGAAAAACTAATGAGTAGGGTGACGTATAAAAATTTTCATGACAATTGTTATGACAATGCCATAACAATTGTTATGACATTGTCATAACCATTGTCATGTAAATTTTTATACGTGGAGAGCCAAACTCTCATCCATTCATCCTACGATCCACCCTCTTGTTTCTCCACGAAGCTCACAACCCTTGGGGAAGAAACCGAAATATGAATCGAGAGAATTTGATTGAATCGACAGAATTACCGTGGGGGCCCTAGTTTCTGACGGTTGAGAGCTACTTTCTGACAACATAAATCAAAGGCACCAAATATTTGCTAATTGAATGCGATTTGATGATATCAATTCATATTTATTGCGCTCAACGAACTCAGCAATTGAATATTAAATAATATATTGTACACTCAAATATAACTGAGAAATTGGCACTCAAATATAACTGCACACTCAAATATAACTAAGAAATTGTAGCAAGACTGATGGAAAGATTGGAGTTTGGATTGAGCAGCAGAGTTAATAAAGGAATTAAACACAATGTCTGGTTTTCATGTATATGAAAAACGGACCTTTTAGTTTCATCTTATATTCTCAAATGTAATTAAAAAATGAATGGATCCTTCTCTTATTCTTATTTTCGAGTGAAGAAAGGTGAATAACAAATTACTCTTAATTATGTGAAATATTTATAAATTATTCATCAATATAATTTTTTTATGAACAATGAAGAAAAATAATGAACCAATAATAAATATGAAATCAAACGAAAAATTGAATAGAAGGATGGATGGAATAGGATTCTTTCAATGATCTCGTTAAAAATCTAAAGAAATTCCACATGTAAAACATGTGCAAGAATTGATTTCTAGGGAATACGTTTTAATAAAGATGACAACTTTTGAGCGGGATTTTTTTTTTAATGTTATTTAACTTCGCTATATTTATGCTCCATGATGTGCTAATCATCAACGGAGGTTCATGGTGTATCTGTTGAGAAGGAAATGTAATTAATTACAGTGGTGCTTGTATCAATCGGCAGAGACCAGGTTTTGAAGTCGAAAGCTTGAGTTACAAATCCGTCGCTCTACCGATTGACCCACCGCGGACGCTTTTTTGAGAGGCATCATTCTTTTTCAATTTGAGATAGAATAAATAGAACAATGAATAAATTAATAAAATCCAGTTGATTTATTTTCCGACGTTTGCAGTCAACATTCAAAAAAAAATTCTTACATGGTAGCTAGCCTGTCACTTATCCACGGCAAATATTGATGAACACGTGTGTAGACTGATGGCCAATCTGACCGACAATCCCGACCGAATGAATCAATCCCCACGATAGACTCAGAATAAACGAGAGGGCCACCACTGTCACCCTAGAACAAAAATTTGAAAAACATGAAAAGATTTTATAAATGATCATTGCCAAAACTTTTCAAAGCATGATTGTAAAAACAGGAGCGATTAGTCGCGTAATGAGCGTGGCCTCGCTTTTCAATTATTTCAAATATTTCCTCATAATTTTAATGACCCAAAAATCGGGAAAGATTAGAAGGTTTGCTTTGAACTCGGGGAATTCCTCGAAATTTCTGGAGCTATCAAACCTTTAAAAAATAATCAAAATAGTTCAACTGGAATACTACATTTCGTGACAAGGATTGGAAAATTAGTTCAGGCCCTTGCGAGGGTTGTAGGACGAGTCAAAGTCCCTTGCAAGGGCCTAAACATTTTTCCTGTCCATGTGACTCACGACATTTTTCTTTACAAGTGCTGAAAAAGTGAACTCCGAAGACGTGAAAGTCCAGCAAAAGTCTGAGAAGGTCCACTTTTCTGGCGTGTGTGAAGAAATAGCACATTTTGTACCTAAGCCGGAAAGAAGTCAATTGCAAAAAAAAATTGCTTCCCGAGTAAACCGAGGTTTTCGAGGCCTAGGTGCAAAAATTAAATTGTAGACGCACGATGAGAGTCCAAAATGTACTGATTTCAAGTCGAGTTACTGGCTCCAGCTCACATACGGTATGTCGTATCGTAATACGACATGTCTGACAACATCGCATCTGATTTAACACAGTGATGCCGCGCTAGTGATGAAACTCAATAATAGTACGAGAGTCCATCAAGATTTTTGACTCATATCAATACGGCTAAAACTCTATGGCATTGATAGATTTGATCAGCCTAAACCAGAAAATCGTATTTTCAGAAATTTGCCGTGTCACCTTTGACCTGCCGTTCTTCCAAAAATGTCAACAAATTTTACCGAACTGGATCATATCAATACGTCTGATTTTCGGAATGCAGTTGAATAATAAGTGCAAGATGCCGAAAACACGTTTTCAAGACGTCCAAAGTATCGGGTATACCCAGGCGACCATTATGAAAAATAAAATTATAGCAGCCCGTCTGAAAATCAGTTCTACTAGAAGATTTGAGTCGACTAATCCGGAAAAGTCATTTTTCAGAAGAAAATTTGAGCATTTTTTATTTTGACTTTTTTGATAATGTTAAAAAAATTTACCGACCGGTATCATAGCAATAGGTCTGAAAACTGGGAGACATGATGAGATAGGCTGTCCACATGTAGGAAAAATTGATATCAGAAAAATTCAGTGTTTCATTTTACCAATCAGGCAACTCACTGATTCTCAACGAACATTGAAAAATCGTATTGAGGAATATGAATGTCTATGAAAATATAGACATGTAGAGGCTTATGAAAGTCTGCGTTACAAGCCAATGAATAGATTGCGACCCTCAAATTCTGAGATAATGATTAATGAAGAGCTCACTCAAAAGTGTCGTACTGAAGTTGAAGGACTTTATATTTTTACTTTTATTTTCCCCTATGGTGTAACCCTTTCCTCTTGTGACTCTACACGAAAAAAAGATACCTGAATTGCGTAATTTTTATACCTAATTCTATTTTCTGGAAACGCGATTTACGTTTCTGGGAAATTTCCATATCTTCGGAAAAGTGATTTGTTTGAAGTTTTTTTCTCGATATTTTCTTTTCATTTAATGGATCAGATTATACTCTGCTGGATGAAACAATTTTTATAGCTTATGAATTCTATCACTGCAGTCACTATTCTGTTATCCAAATCACTCCCGTATTTCACTCCATCACTGAATCGAGATCATTCAGAATTAAGTTGATATTTCCTTAATTTAGATCAACCAATAGAAATTAAATCGGATGAAACAGACCCTAGAATTAATAGGTGACATCGAAAACGTCTGAAAACAGTATTTTTGTAATCCTGATAGCCACATGTAGAGTTCAAAAATAAATTTAACCGGGCTGCTATAATACACTTCGGTGAAATTTGTTGACATTTTTAACCATGCGCTCAAGCTAAGTGTCACACACAAAATTCTGAAAACAAACTTTCTCACGTATTGTGATAATATCATCTGCCTATTTTTATTGACAGCAGAAATGGACCCTCGTGAAGCTGTGACACTTTTGACCATCCTTGTCCATCTCGTCGGATTCAAAATCATGTGATCTAACATTTTCATACGATTTTGGCCGTATTGCAATGAGACATGGTTTTGGTTGTGGGCTCTCATACTATAACTCCAACTCAAGGTTCAGCTTGAAGTTGAATTCTTTTTCCAAGTGTGAGAATGAAGGAAAGTGGCTAATTTCTTTCTTCTCATTGTTTGCTTGTGAAAAGAGGCCCTAACTTTGATGCTGACCATAGACGAAACCCGCTAACTGTAGTTAAATATTCTCGAACTCTCTAAAGTCGGCGGATTGATGCGACCAACTGAGGGTTAGCGATAAATTCCTAGAACAAAATCCCCAGAATGATTTCCGAATATTCAGGAGATTCGTAGGAACTGGATCAATCAGGATTGAGCTTTTTTTTTGTTCATTAACAGCTAAATATAAATTCAACTCATCATCCGCGATTGATCATGATTCAAATTGATCTTTTGCTAAATTCGATATATTACGGAAGGTCGTTGTTCGTCCTCGTTATAATAATCAAAGAAATATAAAAACTACTTACCGCGCAAGGATTAGCTGCATTCATTGCCGAGATACAAAGATGTCCAGGAATTATGTCAGTGTCGTAGAATTTTTCTTGACACTGTGCCTGACTGATAACTGTTCCATAACTTTTTCGAAGAAATCGTGACCATGCACTAGCTTTAAACTCGTGGGGATTCCACTGAGTCGATCCGAAGCCAACAGTCATTAACATTTCACCAACAGCTATGTCATGGTTTGGCAGTGCAATAGGCTGTTGATTCTCAGTGAATGTAATATTTCTATCCAACTGCCAAATGTTATCGAATCGTAAATTTTACTATTGGAACAGTGAAAAGTTTTCATAAACTGAGGCTTCCTGACTTCAACTCTTACCTTGATTATACCAATGTCATGACGAAATGAATAATCAGAAGGATCATAGTTCTGGTGAACCGATACGCTGTGGATTCTGAAGACGTTGGCCCAATCAATGTTCAATATATCACTGGTCCCAGTAACAATTCTGTATTGATTGCTGTTTCTGTAGCTTCCATCTTCTGCCATGATACAATGCGCAGCAGTCAAAATATGGTTAGCATCAATGATGGCACCTCCACACATTACTCCCCATTTAGATGGTCCCTGTCTTCTTTGCATTGCCGCCATATACGGGATATTGAGAGCTACTGAACCATTCAAAATTTGACTCGGAGGCTTCGCATAGCCAACTAGAATGAAATAATTCAATAATGATAATTATTCAGTTAGTGTAATGAAGGAACGCTGTTAACCCCTGACAGGCAATGGGGGTGAAACATCCTTCTAAAAATTTTTACTCTTGATTCATGCTGTAAGTATCAAACGGAGACTTCTCTCTACCAATATTTTTCGAAGAACTTGAGGGAAGCATCCATCCGTCGTCAGTTCAGTGCAATTGTTACGATGCTGTTATAAATTTTCATTAATTTTTTTCCTTAAAAACAGTATACACTAGTGCTTCTAAATTTTGAGGAGAATTCTAATATGCTTTCATCTTCATCTGGGATTTTTTCCAATTTTTCATTATATTTTCGACTAACCTTTCCAAGCTCCTTAAGTCCTCCTTTCAAGCTCTTCAAATCACTATGATTTATCTTTGTTATCGTAATAGAAACAAAGGAGTCATAAATTGATACAGTATGATAAGAAAGTATCTCGAAAAATCACTTTTTTGAGCTTCAACACTATTTTTTGTTCCTTCAATTTTAATTAAACACTCCCATAATATAATCGTTCTATGCAGAATTGTTCGAACTTTAATTTGAAAAAAAAATCTCGCTAGTTTTATTAGGAGCCAAGATACGTGAGATTAATATCAATTGGGCATTTTTTATTCTTATTGTCATTAAAGGAATATGGTTTTGATGTGTGCCTGTCAGGGATTAATTTACGTTTAATGTGATAGTCTTAGAGACTTACCAGAAATGCAGGCGCCGAGAAATAGCGAAAAAAATACAGTTCCTGTAGTCGTCATAATTAATTCGTATAATTTACGCCGTCGCGAATTGAACGGAATTATTCCGATGAGACAACGCACATAGCTTATATGTGAGTTGTTACTCCCAATCTATTGCTCCGAAAATCTTATCAGACCGTTTGTTATTCTAATTAAGTTCTTTCATCAAACGGAATGTATACGTATGAAAATTTCTGTGGATAACTCTTCACAGAGGCACCTATTTAAGTTACTTGAAGGCCGTTTCATAGATAAAACTACATAGAATTTCACAATCATAGACTAATTTCCCGTCGATGAATTCATACAGAAACTCTGCTATGGATTCATTAATGGTCAAAAACTATAAAATTAAAAATTGAATGTTGAAAAGTCCAAAAACTGAAAACTGTACTATGTAAGAATTAAGGGATTAAAAATAGTTATTCAAGTTGAATAAATACTCAGTTCTAGAACTATAAGAAATGAATATATACGCGAATGAATTGCATGAATTTTTATACGAACCAGTCCATAATATATGAGATACATGCGACGAGCAGAAGGCTTTGTTCTAACATTCGTAATAACCTTCGAATTTTCGCAGCTGTAAAATATAGGGCATATGTACACCAATCCCATGTACACGAGGCTCATAAGATCCTCAGAAACATTACCGTCAATAATCATCGCTAATTAAAATTGTCAAATTATGTTGAAAATAAAAATCTGTTTTTCAAAAATAACTTGAATACATCTAAAACTTGTTAAAAGTATTCATACACCCAGGGTTGTAATAAAAAAATATAAAATTTTTGGAAA
>JABSMS010023126.1:0-10858 GCA_018902275.1 Aleiodes sp. PSUC_FEM 10030003
ATGACAATGTTATGACAATGTCATGACAATGTTATGACAATGTCATGACAATGTTATGACAATGTCATGACAATGTTATGACAATGTCATGACAATTGTCGTGACAATTGTTACGACAATGCCATAACAATTGTTATGACCTTGTCATAACCATTGTCATGGAAATTTTTATACGTGTAAATCACAAACTTCAATTGAAAAAAGAAAAAAAAATATGAAACTTGATGTAATTTTTAAAAAAGTTACTATTAATTATATATTGCCCTATAACAAATGGCATCATTGAAAAGATGAAATTATTGTGAATCCGGAAAGCCAACAACAAGTCATCTATGACTTGTATCGATACTGAAATAAATTATTGAAAATAAAAATATGGATGTTGGATTCTTCCGCTGACTGAGTCGATGCGCGCGCAGTACCCCGTCCAGTGATACTCATCCACTACATGTTGAAAACCAAGAGAAATTAATTTATTTTTAATAAACTAAATTTCAATTTATTACTATGACAATAAAGCTGTTGTATGAATTTTAAAATTACAGAATAATGGTCACCATAAATTCTTAAATTTCAGAGGAGTCGAAATTTAAAAGAATTTCACAATTTTATGTATTATATTTTTTGAACATAATTATTAAGAAGTGGAGGAAGTGGAGGGGATAGTGACGTCGCTATTTCCTACAGTTCTCTCTGTGTCCACTAGGCAGCGCTGACTCTGCGCTAGTATTGTGACAGTTGAGGTTAATCCTCACAGACCAGTTGAAATAATAATTCATGGATCAGTAATTTGATTATAAATTTGTAAAATGCCAAGAGTAGTTCAAAATGAAACTGGTTTTATTAAGGCATCACCTCAAAATATGCCAATAGTGACTTTTGACATGTTCCTTGAATATCTCAATAATAATAAATGTTTCAATCAAACAGAATTACGAGGAGTAAACACAAACAGATATTAAGCATAATAACTACTTTATTCAGTGTTTAAGCCTGAGCATGTCCTTAATTGATTAATGCATATCTACCGTAATCAGGTCTATACGACAAAACTATGGAGATAGAGCCATAGGCTGGGTTCAAATTCGACGAGAACTGAATACGTGCATGGTAAAATTCAAAGTTTTTCCGGAACAATGAGTAAAAAATGATTTATATCCAGTGATAATAACTATTGATGAGGCTAATGAGAATATACGAGAAGCCAAATGTAATGGCTACGCTGCTGCAAGAGGTGCACTAAAATTATGCTTATGGTACTAATATAATATAACCATATATTATGACATGATTCTCATAATTGCTGTGTCGTCAGTATATATGAGTGTATGAAGAAAGAAATTTTTAGAACGTTCAAATTACAGGTGGATGCAGCTGTATTAGGGTGGCTAAATCGAAGAACAGAAGAACCTTCCAGTACATCTGATACTTGTTATTGGGCACGTCCCATACTTGCGGAAGTAGGAGCAAGTATTCAATATATCACAATCAAGAAAATCGCGAAGAAATCATCGGTAAAACAATCGAGGTGTGATGACGATGGTATTTTGAATGATCCCAATTTTTTCCTAGATGTAAAAAATTCGAGGAGTAGAGATAGTACATTTAGTCGAGAATTTAATATAAATGTATCTAATACATCTGCATTATCGATGTATTTACTTGCTTGTGATTATACAGGGAATAAAACTGATGCTGAATCTTTCTACCGATACTCTTTGGATAGATTATCCCCCAAAATGTGTCGATTAGTCGAGAAGGAGACCTCGAACCAGAACCAAAGTGGTTCGTGGTAAGAATTACGGTATAGTCACATAACAGCATCAATATTATATGCTGTAGCACATTGCCACTCCCCAGGTGGGTCACTCATGAATCAACTCATAAGTGGAAGACTTTGGGAAACTGATGCTATGAAGCGAGGCAAGGAACTTGAGAATGAAATATTGAAAATACTAAGGAAAGTTAATCGAATGAAAATTGGAAAATGTGGTTTATTATTAACATCAGATTATCCAATTTTCGGTGCATCTCCCGATAGTGTTGGTGACACTTTTGTACTTGAAATAAAATCTCCTTCAAGTGAGCATACCTTTGGACAATACATTCAAAATAATGAAATCGCACCGAAATTCAAAGCACAAATCCAACTGCAAATGTTGTCAAGTGGTGAAGAAATAGGATATTTTGTGTTGCATGTCCTGACTTTGAGACCAGTCACAAAGTACAGATTTTCAAAGAACATTTCGATGAGCAATGGTTGTAGACATCATGAGAAGAGCTAAAGAATTTTAGGAACAAAATATTTTTCCTTTATTAATGCGCACGACTTAACTGTCTGTGAAGAATTGAGGGTTTCAATCAAAGCATGTTATGCTGACTAAAGTAACGATGGCAAGTCTTGATGATTCACGAACTATGGTAAACTGTGCCAACATTATCAGTCAGGAATGATAAAGTTGCCGCACAAGAATATGATGGGGGAAGGTTGAAGGATGCCGATGGAATTATTGAAGGAAGTACATCGGAAAAGGTTGGACATAAGCTGAATGATGAAACAAATGGATAATATGATGGAATTTCAGAGGAGATTGTTGCGATCCCAGAAAATTAGACAGAAAAATGAAGTATCCTTTTTCTCCGAATTATTGCATGCGAAGCTGAGCCAATATTGAAATTGGACTACAAATAGAGGAAATTTGTAACAGAGGTAAAAGGCGCGCGTCTTTAGAACCTACTTAAGTTTTATTGAGGCCACAGGCGAAAAATTGGCGGAAAAATTACGCAAGTGGAGCAAGAGCATCTCATGATCTTATTTTACCAAGAGAAAGAGGTACTGGAAGATGGACTTAGAAAAGAGAGAACACGCTGGTGGCGGCGAGACATTATCAGGTGATAACACCTGAAAATGTTCTATTTTTCTTGTACAAATGAGAGAGCAATCTGACATGGAGGGGACAATGGCAGACAAGTCAATCTGCTCTATATAACCAAGTGACCAGTGGGAGCCTTTTTTGTCTCAAGTCTCTTTGAGGAAAGTTACTCTGCCCTTTGCAACTTTAAATTACTGAATATTCCTAGGAGTGATTTTCAAGTTCAAATAGAACCAGTACATAATATCTCGAGTTTTACACGACAAACCAATTGGACCTATTGGATTCAACATCGGTGATTCATCGCAGCTCATCCCAGTCGTTCCAGCCTCCACCAGCAACCCCTACAAACGTCCGATATCAATTTCTCTCAAATCTTTACTGTAAGTTCTTATGATTCAAATTAAAATCATAATGTCTTAAACAATTTTTTCCCTCCTCATTGTATAAGAACAAAGTCAGGGTTTTCACAAATAATCTCGTTCAGATTAAGTAAATGGTGAAAGAATAAAACTATTGGGTATCTTAAAATCCCTTCTTGGACACTTCATTCATACCTGTCCTCACCTTATTAAAGGAACATCGGTCCACTTCAGTGTTCCGCCTTGGCAAGACGATCCCAAGATTATATTCTCGGATTATCGGTAACGATCGTAACCGTTATTAAATAACGATTCTTACTACCGCATCATAGAATTTTTTCGCGAATATAAATAAGAATTTCCCGGTTGTGGCCGTAACAAGATTGATGAAAAAAATTGGAAAGAAGTTGAAATGGAATTATAGAAGTATGAATTATGTGTAGAAATGATGAAAGCAGTGGTTACTTCCGGAAAAAATAGAATCAGAAAGGAAAATGGTTTATAGAGTTTGCATGATTTTAATATCTTTAAATTTATTACGTTTTCAAATGAGTTTTCTCCGAAAATCATTGCTTTTTATTTATCGAACAATCAATATTGAATAATTCAAAATTCCTCTTTGCCTCCAGTTTTTTTCTAAACTAGAACTTCTGCAATAGCGAAATTTCCATTCAGATGAACAATTGAATGAGAACTCTTTCAAATCATTGTAAAATTGTCAAGATTTTAAAAGGACTTCTAGCTAACAAAATTATAATATATTTTCTTCGTAATTCTCATACATTCCACTAATTATTCGAATTTGAATTGACTTAGTTTCTTGAATTATTTTGAAACAATTACAATGAAACGTATTGTAAAATTATCTAATAGGAATGTGCATGCAATTGTGAATTTCTTTCGTGAAATTCGTGTAACACGTATGAAAATTTCCTATAGACGGTCCTATAGACGATTTGGGCCATGTACCCGCCATAGATATGTCCATAGATTTTCCATGGTCAGTCCATTGATATTTGAGAACTTTGTCCATGGACATGACCATGCACTTGTGGTCTATGGACATAGCCTGTGAACAATGAACCCAAGTCCATGGACAAACCGAAATCTATGTCCGTAGATCACAAGTCCATGGTCATATCCATGGAAAAAAGTTCTTAAATATCCATCGACTGGCCATGGAAAATCTATGGACAGGCCCATGGACCGTCCATAGGAAATTTTCATACGTAAATTTGAACTATTCCTTGAACTTATTATTTATGTGGAAGAAATTGTCACTGCAAGCCACATTTTTGATTAATTACTCAATTATAGAGCTTTGGAGATTCACCAAGGCTGGAGCAATGATAACAATTTCATATAAATAATATAAAATACCGTGATCGATAGAAGCATGAGTTTTCAAAAGTTTGAAATCTCTCAGTCTTCTAATCACTCTTTCTACGTGAACCCTTAAGCTCACAATTTTTTTGTTTAAAAGTACATCTACTTCAGACATTCGCGGTGTATCTTTGGTGACACTAGGTGGCCACACCAGCCTACAATTTTTTTGGGATAAGATTTGTTCCGGATTTTCAAAACCTCGATCTGCTAAAGTTTCAGTTCCTTCTGGTAACATGGACAAATACCCTGACTTCTCCACAATAGTCATATCGCTGGCTCTATCACCATATCCTTTCGAGATGAAATTTATGAATCCACAAGGCGTAATTGAGATAAAAAATTTAGCAGTATTACAATTTTTATAACTACACCATGATGAAGACTGAAGTAACGCATCACTTTGTTTCTCAATTTGGATCTCGCAACATTCCACAATAAATTGAATCTTAGCCCAGTGATGTCGAAATTGGATAGATAGTAATCTATGGATAGTGTCAGCTGATGGCCAAATAATTAAATTTGTTAGCACAGGAGCAATTAGGGGAATATTTTTATTGGATATTCTGCAGGTGTGACTCTTTGATAAAGAGTATTTGTATGCCATTTCTGCAAGAGAACGATTAGTTCTTAATTTTTCAATAACAATGTAAATATATCCCATAGGGATATCGATTTTTTGTTGACTTTTGTGAAGAATATCGGAAGACTTTTTATTAATACCCAAAAACAACTGCAGCATATCATGAATCATTAGTTTTGTATTGTGAAACATATTTACTTTTATCAACTTTATTTGGAATTCTTCACTTTCTTCTGAATTAGATCGAGATATTGGTTCACAATCAGTAGCTCTAAATGATGAATCTGAATTATCGCTTTGTATTTTGCTATCTGCTGAGTGGCACGAATTGTCTTTCTCGTTATCATCAACATAATTGATGTCTCGTAACATGTCGGCTTGCTGTAATTGCCCCAGATTACTAGGGATTTTTAGCAATGAATACTTTCTAAGTACACACCTGTGATTCGACCTGAATAGTACATGATCCGCCTGAGTAAACGCATCACTCTGCGTGCCAATTCCAGGTATCTCCAGCGGGTTAAACACCGATATGTTCGATGAATTTGATTTTGGTGGAGATAATTGTGAACAATTTTCCTTCCCGGCTCTTGCTTTCTTCGTTACAGGTTTTTGATTGGCATATTGTAAGCCATTAAATGTGTCGACGTTCCGAAGTTCATTTAAGATTCTAACTTCTTCATGTGCTTTCCTCGTTTTTTTTTACTTTCTTCGAAAAATACCAAAACAAGGTATGGCACCAGATTTGAGACACATTCTTCCTCCAAATTGCTTCCAGAATAAATAATTTTGCAGATCGTTCTTCAACTTAAGAAATATACGAACATCCATATCATAGTTTCATTTTTATGGATAATGAAGGAAATTATTATCGTGTGAGAAATATAATTATGATATTTATATTTCTATATATTTTTTACTCACGTCAAAATGATCTTCACAACAAAGAGATACTTGACGTAATTCCCGATCAATCGGATAATTGACAGCTTCTCGCCACTTATTACATAAATCATAATTAGCGGGAACACAAACGGAAATTTCATTGAGAGCATTGGAAGATGTATTTTGACAGGTCGGGACGAAACAATACTTATCCCTTATCAGAATCCCTCCTTAGAATAGAGATCGACAATGGATTTTCAACTTTTTATTCGTCTTCTGATTGGTCCATCGATTTTTGATTTTTTTTTTTTAAATGTTCTTTTCGTTTCTTTCGTTTCTATTGATTTACTAGGGGAAGGTGAGGTAAAATGGACAATCGAATTGAACCGTTCAAGATAGAAATTTGCCGATGATTCCATTGGAAAGCTGAGGAAATTTTAGTAAAAATACATGTGTCAAAATTATTTTTTTTTATTCCTTTGAAAATTCGACTTTTCGGTCAAGACTTGAAGGGGTCCTGTAGCGACCACACTACAAAACAAAACACAATATCTCAGCTAATCAAATAGCTGGTCGCATGGTGCAACTGGTTAAACACCAGATTCATAACGAGAGCCTCCCGAGAATCTCTGGTTCGAATCCTCGAGCCAGAATTCTCTTTCACTTGCCATGCGACGAGATAATAGGAATTGTAGTGGTTTGATTTACATATACAATAACAACAGTGGCGCTGGCTATAACACCATCAAACCCTACAGAAAAATTCACTTTTTTTTGGAATATCTCCGGTTCTATTGGTCGTAATGTAAAAACTCAAAAACCAGCTGAAAGGTGAGCTCATTTCCCATCGATTTATGTAGTTCAAATTTTTTTCCATTGATCTTTCAATTTTTTATAGACGATTTTCTGAAAATCAGTTTTCACTCTATATCTACTTGAAAAATCGATTCGAAAAATCTGAACTACGTAAATCAATGGAAAATGGGCTCACCTTTCAGCTGGTTTTGAGTTTTTACGCTACGACTAATAGAACCTGAGGTATTCCCAAAAAAGTAATTTTGGAAAGGGGGATGCCTCCAAATCTTGACCAGAAAACTCAAATTTTCTAAAATATCAAAAAAATTAATTTTTACACATGTTTTCCACTCGAAATTTGGTCAGCTTTCCAATGGAACGACCACATTTAATTTTTTTGCACTCTGACAGTTCATTATTTTCAGTAACAGAATGGTGGCGCGTCTATCGACGGAAATAGTGACGTCATTCAAGGTCATCCAAGTGTTATAAAAATTAACTTTTTTTTAATAAGTAAAAATGCGATTTCGCAATTTTGTTTCTACGAAATGAGTTTAACTTTATCCATATTTTCATATAAAAAAATTGAAGGATTTCATGCAACAGCCCCATTATTCATACATTCTTTATTCATCATCAATTTTTTTTATTACTTTCAACACGACGGTGAACATTACTCTCGGATTTAAATATGTAGTAGATGAGTACCACTGGAAAGGGTACTGTGCGTGCACCCACTCAGCCAGCTGATTGAAAAAATCCAACTTTTATATTTTCATCTTCATGAATTTATTCCGCGATTGATACAAGTCAAGGATGACTTGTTTTTGGATTTTCGGATTCACAAACATTTCATCTTCCCAATGATACCATTTGTCATAGGGCAATACATAAGTAATAGTGACTTTTTTTTTTAATTACATCAAGTTTCATAATTTTTTTTCTTCAAAATAGCTCCCAAAATGAAAGTTTTTGATCTATATTGAAAAAATCAGCTTAAAATCACCTTTCGTTCATATAAAAATATTTCTATTGCTAATTTATGTGAAAATTTGAGCAACAGAACAAAGTTTGAAAATTCCGATTCCAGAAGGATGAATGACGTCATATCGACCTGTTAACACATGCCACCGCTGCGAATGATATGTATAGACGGAACGTTTGAACAATCGGTTAAGTGGTGCACTCACTCGACAGATATTCAACCGTAACTCAACGGACGCATGAAAAACATTGAACTTTCTCTCTCGACTGTTATTCGATTCTTGCATAGAAAATCAGTTGACACAAAATTTATGATAGCTTTGCACAATTTTTATGCCAAATTTTTTAACGATTCAATCCTGGTTGATTTTTGAGGAAAATCGACCGTTACCCGATTAATTTGTTTCTGCATTCAAAAATTGATTGTTGAAGAATGTAATCAAAATATATGATGGAATACGTTGAAGCAAAATTTATTATAACTTTGCACAATTTTTACACCGAATTTTCTTCCGCGATTGACTCTTGGTCCAGTGAACACTCGATGGTTGATCGACAATTGACTCACGGTCGTTTTTTTAGGAAGAGCGCTGTAAGCCTCGATTATTCTCAACAAGGATAGTCGTCACAGAAATCTTTCTATTTTCTTCAGATCTCGAAATCTTTCATAGAAACTAACATGTTAATAGAATTGATGGATCCTCTTTCCAGATTCCATTATCGAATTTGTTACCGAATACTTTTCAGCTAATAATAATCATTTAACTCACCGGATCGGCTTGTTCTCGATCTTTTCCACATATAAGATCAATTGGTAATGCACAAAACTCCACCGTGAACTTATTCATTGGACATATGTGTTTGTATAGAAAAGGTGCAAGATTGTTTTGTGGTAGAAATTCAGTTGTTCCTGCTGTTGATGAATATTTATAAAGATAAGCAGCTAGAAAAAAACTTGTGCTGGGAGTGTCTTGATTCCAGTAAGCTACCGGTGCTAAGAGTACAATACAATTAAGCTTATCGTTGTATTGCTGCTGTTCAGAGAGTAACATCATGATTATTGACGTCCCGAGTGAGTAACCCATGTACATTATTCGTGATTGTTTCGTCGTGCTAATAACATAATCGATCATCGCTGGGAGATCTGAGTGGGCGTATTCATCCATCCTATTGATGATGAGCAATTATTCAGAAGACATGAAATGGAATAAAAGTTCAGGTTAATTCGTTATCTTCAGGCTGAATCTTTCATTCTATCTAAGTTCTCTAACAAAATGGTCAAGTGGCATTCGATTACTGAATCCAATTGTTCACTCAATCGATGGTGGATGGAGCATCGATGATGATAGCAAATTTTGTCAGTATTTGAAAAAAAAATCCCATGCATGAGTACTGTTCTAAATCGATGCTTCATGAAGTAATAATATAAAATTCCAGTTAATGTATCATAACATCATTTTTTGCACCATCCGAATTTACTATTATTATCGTCTCGTAATCCATCTGTCATCGACTAAGTGAACAATTGGATTCAGTAATCGAATGCCCATTGACCCTTCTGTTAGGGCTGCTAAAATTCCGAATGTAAATTCCACTTCAGGATACAGTACAATATCTCAATGATCCTGCCCGCAATGAGCACGCTTCCCCAGTTTCTCGCTCGAGCGCTCCCACGACCCCGACTCGAACTACGAGCTCGAGTTTTTCATGTATGAACCTCCCATTAAGTCTACTCAGCCTGGCAGAGTTCGGACGAGTGAAATGAGATATATATTGTGATGCAGTTTTCGCTTTGAATAATTTTTTTTATCCTTCTTGCACTCCCATAAGAAATTTTGCTATACATGGGCAAAATGAACTAGTTAGACATTAGAGCGGCTTAGCTTATTGAGCGCTCCGTATGCTGAGGAGAGAAACGGAGACAGAGAGAGTCAGTTAGTGCGGAACGCACGCCTCGTAGGGGTACTCGCGTTTTCAAAGAAACTCTTCCCTTTGAAGGCTTTCAGGCCTAATGAAAGGTCGTACTGTCAATAAAAAACACCTCAAATATCATAGTATTATATTAACACTCTAGGTGACATGAGAACATTGATGGAATAAATAATAATCAAGGATGTTCTGCATATCTAACGTTCGTTAAAGACAGGAATAATTCGTAAATTGAAGAATATCTAGAGTTTCTGTTTGCCAATGTTCATTAAAATTCAATGACAGGAAAGTATGTATACTTTGGATTCTGGGATATTTGAATAGCACAGAATACTGAATGAAATTCCAAATCCATTTACCGAACTACTTCTCCAGCACATCTCTCCCTTAATTGGGGTATATGGATATGAATTTCATATGCACTCGAAAATGAGTTGCCTATGTTTGAAATGTAGGTTTCAGTCCACATTTCTAGATGCTGCTGTGTTCGGCATCGCTGCCTTCTTGCTTTTCGAAGGCTGAATATTTTTCATTAAGGGTGTAGTCTAGTTGGTCAATTTCAAAAATTCGATGTTTTCTGTCATTTTTCGAATGTATATGGGGCATTCCACATCAAATCGACTACTTTGAAACCCGACCTCTTTAGATTTGGCTGAAATTTTTTTATTATTTTCTACCTGTCGGAAAACATTCCTCAAAATTTTTTCAAATTTTTTCACTCACCCAAAGAAAAGTGATGAATTTCTGAGAAAAATGTCTTTTTTTCGATGAATAGTTATAACTTTTCTAAAATTTGACATATTAAGACGTTTTTTTTTTTTTTTCATTTCTGGTTTTTGAATCTACTTTCCGAAAAAAAATATAGGAAGATTATTTTAGCCGATTTCCATGGTTATTTTTCAGATTCTTGGGAAAAATCAAAAATTTCTCGATGATTATCATTTTTGCATTTTTTTTTCTTTTTTTTTCTATGAAACTTCAACATTCTCTGCGAATCCTCAAATTTTTTCAGAGTGGTGTTTTTTCGATTTCTATTTTATTTTTTCAATTGAAAGAAAAAAAAA